>OENT01000221.1:37414-158532 GCA_900239685.1 Rotaria macrura | reverse complement strand
TTTAAGTTAAACTGTAAAAACGATTTTAAAATGCACTTTCTAGTCACAAACACGTTTCAACGAGTTAAAACGCCATAAACGCAAAAATAACGCGTTAAAACGGTTTTCTACCTGTTAAATGTCTGCCTGGGTAGTTCTATGCACGACTGAAAAAGTCGGCGAGAACGAAAAATGTCCCAATCTCTGTCGAAATACTCAAGATATGCAAGATTTTATTGACATAGTTTGAAACTAGGACATTTATTCAATCGCTCAGCGTTTCTGGTTAGACTTAGTAATGGGTGAAGTCAATGTGATTACCCTACAATCAAAGTTTTCTTCCGTTTTCTGGTTTATTCACGGAGAAAAACTCTTTTTTTCATCAGGAACTCGTTAGTCCGTGTGCATGTCTAAGGACAATTGTCTCGTCTTCACTTTTCATGTTTAATTGATAAAACAGAGACTAAAACAGCACAGATGACGGTCGATACACACTGAAGTAGTTGATACAAGTCATTATTAACTTTTGAGATTAGGATTTCCCATTTGAACCAATAAATATTTTAATGAAGCTAATTTTTAACCAATGAGACTAGTATAACACATATAATGTTCTAGATATTCAAGTTTTTTCTTTATGGATGGATCGATTTTCATATCTTTCTTAAAAAAGAGGTTCCGAAACGAGGACGGAAACTAGCTGATACCGAGATTACATGCCGAAATACGAATCTTGGTATCGATACACCCCTACTAACACAAGCAGTGGTTGTTTGATAAAAAAAAAGCAAGTTGAGATTTTATAAATTTTGAGAGTAACTTAACTGTGAAGTCTACGCTGAAAAATTTAAGCGAAAACTGACAGTATTCATAATCAAAGTAACTGATTTCTTAGAGAATAGGAATCGGATTGCACAACCAAAGTGGCACAGATAGCAAGAAAGAATTCTGTTAGCATATAGATTTTCATCAAGCTTATCTTTATAAAAAAAACTAAAGAACGTTTAATTAATTTTCTCCTCAAATGATATTGCTTTTGCACAGGAAACGTTGAGGTCGAATTTCATCAGCTAACAGTATATGTAGCATGTCAGCACGTGTGATTCAAATAAAAATTTCGCGTATCTGTCTTCTTTTGTTATTATTATAATTTTTTGACTCCAGAAACTAGAACTCATAAATAATTGGCATAAATTGGAAATATGAATGGTAGTACTTGGAGTGTTACTCGAGTAGATTTCAAAGGTTATCACATACAATCAAGTTTAATTTGACTAGACATAAAACTGAGAAAGTGATCATTTGTCAAGTTTTCATGTGTTGTTTCATTTTCATTACTATTTCTTAGTAAATTTTTAAGTACAAAATAGTAGAAGAAATCTCAGAAATAATAGATGTCCATAGGGCACATTCAATAACTACTTTATTCAAACATATGATTATTTATATATTTTATACGTAATATAGAAGAGAATATATTGGAAAGTCTTTAGTTGATCGAACTCATTCATTCTAGTTTTTCAGTCTGTTACCGATGGCGGTATTACTAATCCACTATTAAAATGCAGCTGGAAAACAGTTCACGATGTTTTCTTAAAAGAAGAGTAGTGGAAGGCGCCCAGTTATCTTTTCAAGTATTTCCGATTAAAGGAAATTTTTAAATAACGTATTACCGTTGCGGTCAACAATTCAGATAACTTTCAGTCAAAGAAAAAATTTAGATTTATTGAAAACTTTATTCGAAACATAAATAGAAACAAAACTAATCGGAGGGCCAACTTGCGACATTCGCCGTTAAACCTTAATAGATTTGTTATCAAAGTTTCATCAAGTATCCTTGACTTCAAAGAAAAGAAACAACTAGTACCAAAGGAAAGGTACTTATTTATCATCCAGATTAAGCAATCCGACCGGATCCCGGAAGACGGAACTACGAAAAGGTGGGAATGAAAAACTCTGTTTTATTAATTGAATACTATTTAGCATCTGATGACATCAGTTGCAATGGGCTCCAAAGTTCGTGTGAGATGTAATAGAATTCTCAAAGTGGGACTTGTTAAATCGAACACATATGCATACGAATGTCATTCCATGTTTTGGATTTCGATAAGATTTCATCGATGTTATGGAAACACTACACTTCCATCGGATCCAATTGTCGGAGTGATAGTCCTCGGTAATTAAAAGTAAAAGAATGCATGATTTCGTCATAGCTTCCATCACGTTCATGTTTGGCAGGGACTCGTAGATAAAGTTGAGAAAAAAATTCGAATTTTCTCGCCATTAATGTTGGTGTTACGAGGGTCTCTATATAAGTTCTTTTTTGCGGTGTGAATTTTTGACGAAAATTTCTGTTCGTGTTTCAATGCTTGAACTATATTATATTCTTGCGAACAAGATGATATTTGTTTTGAATGGAGCTCCTGATGTACTTAAATCCTCGTTTAAAGTATGGAAGTTTTAGTTCTCTCATCACTTAAGCACAAAGCTGGAATTGAAGAAAAACAAGTTCTTTCTTCTCGTTTTTAATGCTGTAGAGGGCTTTCGTCGAATACAGCTATTCTGACTAGTCTGAAATCCCAATTATTTCTTGAGTATTCATATAGGAAATGCTTTTTTCTAATGGACATCTTTCCGGGAACCGAATATTGTTAACAGGCTTTATCCAAATATCGTGGCAGAATACATTCTGTATCTGCATGGAATATAAGAACTATTCGTTAGCTTTATTCCGTAATATTGATGAGATCGTTAATGAAGGAAACCTACGATGTAAAAAATAGGAGAGAATAGAAGAAAGGCAATCATATCAAATGCTTATTACTAGTCTTAAAGGAGAATCAATCTTACGTCCATGTCATTTGATTTGTGATTTTATGTTTAAAAATTAGTAATTCATTTTGATATTATGTAAAGAAATTATTTTCTTTCTCTAATATTTGTTACACAACTCGAAAAAATTACCGAATAATCAAAGATGTGTGACCCTTTTTATTCTATTAGATAAAAAAAGCTATGCACTCAATATGTTCGTAGATATTCTTGTAAGACATTCACTTGAGGACATCTGTCGCATAGTTCATTTCTCTTTGAAATGCACGACTGAAGAATCGATTGTGTGAGCTTTGGTGGAAATTAACTTGCATGACGTAAGTATGCTCATTCTGAAAAGTGAACACTATCTTCCAAACTCTTGAGCACTGACAGTACTCACAATGCAAAAAGTAGATTCGCTCATTTAAGGACACAACCAGAAAGAGAAAGATTTTTATGTCTTTGGTACTTGATATAAACTCGAAAGAACTCTACTTTTCTGAAGATTATTCTGATGCGTACTAGTTTTGATGTATAATTGTGTAAATTCTCAAGCTTTACGATTGCCCGTTGAGAGAATTCGAAATCCAACAAATTAGAAGTTTCGGTCGAATGGATAATGTATCCGCGTGACTTATTTAAAAGTCACAATCCAACATAATCGATAGCTAAGACAAGAAAAAAAATAAAGTGTGCCGCTAAAGAAAATAGAAGTATCGGGTTCATTCAATAGAAAAAAAGACAAAAGCATTATTAGGCAATGATAACACTAGTTCTCGATAATAGACGCAGGTGTGTGGAAGAGAGAAATAGCTTGCTAATCAATCCTATTTAGTCGATAGGTATCATATGATAGTCATAGAAAATAATTAGGATTGTTTGTATACTCATTCATCACAGTATTCATGTATTTAAATCGAAGGCATAAAAAACACTGTGTTTAATTGAAAATTATGATAAACTTTTCTCTTTGAATCACAAAGAAGAATAGGTCAGATTATTAATTTTTTTAATATCGATCAAATAGCTTTACTAACTGTACAACAAATACATCAGAAGTAAGTTCATCGATAATTCCTCTTGTATATTTACATTCTCGACTTATCATCAGAGACATTGGTGATGTTCGGAGAATCTGATTCTGGACAGTTTAAAATGAATAATAATTATCTGTATGTTCAAGTTATACTCTATATGAAGAATTGACTAAATTATTCATGACTGGAATATGGTTGAAACAGATAGATAGACTGTTCTTTGGAAATTGCTCGATGCTATTCCCAAATTATATGGTTCCAAAAGGAAATCATTTGAAACATAATTTAAATACTAAAAAACGTTCCAGTCAATAATACTCAAAGGAAGAACTGTATTTTTTCGTTCCAAAGGCATGAACATTATTGTATCTTCAGTTGTGTTCTTCACATTAAAGTTCGTCTTTCAACATGGAAGCTATTCAATTTGAAGCAGAGAATAACTTGTATTATGTAAAATACTTATGCTTTTTGCGTAGTTCAATGCCATGGTCTGAATTTTATGCTTCTTACTCGAGCATTTTTCTGGAGGATGTTCTTACGCTATTCCATAACAAATAATAACTTCAAAAATTAATATAATCGACAATATACTTCTAAAATAGATTGTTAAACTTTAATTTTAATTTTATAATTTTCTGAATTTAATCTAAATCCACTTATATATCCTTACATTTATACTTCATTTGATAGTATGAGATTGAATAATGAAAAAATTAAAGTGACTAAACTATCAATCATTTTATTAATTGTTTTCAATCAATTGTGACGTTTCGTTCGTATACATAGAACATCATCAGACACAAATAAGTAGAAATGACGAATTCGTAGAGAAGACACGGCGAAAATAAACATTAATTTTTCTTTTTCTTTTCTGTTGAAAACATTCCAATGCACATGATGTATATTTTCTCCCCCTTGCATTGGAATGTTTTCAACAGAAAAGAAAAAGAAAACTTAATGTTTATTTTCACCGTGTCTTCTCTACGAATTCGTCATTTCTACTTATTCGTGTCCGATAATGTTCTATGTATACGAACGAAACGTCACAATTGATTGGAAACAATTAATAAAATGATTGATAGTTTAGTTACTTTAATTTTTTTATCCTTACTTTTATGTTTAAGAAGTATTCTAGACATCTTTTTTCTTCTATGGAGTTAATTAGTAAGATTGAATGAGTAGAGAAGAATAGTGTTGGTCGTTCAGTTTTTTTCTTTCACAGTAAAAACTAACATCAACCTCTAAATTATTCTTCAAGAAGATAATTTGTTGTAGACTACTATTTTTATGAATCAAATTATAAGCGACGAAAAAAAAATGATTCTGCATTTTAAAAACGGTTTAATTTATCCGTCGCATCGATTTAATTTGCATTTTCATAAGATACCCGTTAACTGTTAGACATTTTTCCTATTTCACATCTAGAAATTTCATGTGTTTCATTTATAATTCGTTACAAGTTATTACAAAATGAAAAGATTGAGTACCTATCTGGTATTTTTGCCATGTGCCAGTGCTTCTAGATACGCTTACGACTCACAACTATTGTGGCAGTTAATAACAACTACAGCCAATGAGAACAAGACGAAACAGTTACTACCTCAAAACCTGAGAATTCAAAGGAAACTTAAATATCAATAACAAACTCAATGCTGTCCAACGGTACTGCCGTAAAATGTACTCATCAATATAATGAAATATTAGGGGAAAAATTTCATCATTGTATCATTTCTCGACTTGGAAATAAATAATTCATCTGTCAAAATCATCCTTATAACATAATACGAAAAAAGGAATCTGTTATTTTAATGAACTGACCCATTACAATGCACTTCTCTTCCATCATTCTAGAAAATATTAATTGCTCAATAGAGATGCATGGAAATCGATAAACTATATAGAGAACTACTTTACTTATCCAAATAAATTGAAAAAAAATAGTTATAACTTTTCTACCCTAAATAAAGACTGTAATAATATGACGTACTATAAATGTTGGCATTTTTATATGAAAATAAAAAAGCATAAATGGCATTAGTAGCAATCATTTGTTCACATTCGTAAATGCAGATTTGTTTTTGATTAGCAGTGTATCGATATTCCTGTACAATGATGAGGGTGTGGGAAGTTTTTAACTGATAATCGACACGAGTAGAACGATTACTATCCTGTCCATACTCAATCAAGATATAAGCTATATGTACAGCTAAATAAGTAGAAATTTTCTTTACCAAAAAGAACCAAAACAAGTCTATTCTCATGTTTGGATCTCTCAGTTACATACGTATTTGGCTTTTGTTGATTTATTGCTTCTTACTATAGAGTTGTATAGTTTCATACTTGTTGAACTCGACGGAAAAAAGGAAGAACATACGAAACAGACGACTGAAAATTGTATAATACCATTTGATGTGGTGGGTATCGAAGTCGATTTGAATAATTATTTAAATATTTGAATTTCGATCTCTGGGTTATTTACGACAATACTATTGATTGGAAGTATGTGACGTCATTGTGTTCATAGTATCTTGCTGGAAAGAGCCGTCGCCCATATATGCAAAACGAAAGGATCGTTATGCAGATCCATTAATTTCTTCTCATAGATTCATTCTAAGCTTGAAGGACGCGTATCATTACTGATTTCATCGCGTTTCGATGATACTTTGTAAAGGTTCCAGCAAAGTCCATTTCGTACAAATTATCATGACGCAAGGGGGAAAAGTGATACTTCATTTAGTGCAAAAAAATTTTGAAGAACAAGTGAAGTACAATGGCACATCTTGGACTATGAATTAGCCATACATGAATTCCACTTTCTGTCAATTCTAATGCCTGTAATCGACTGGAGTTGTTTGTCTCAGTGAAAAGGATGGTTTAAGAGAAAATAACTATTTTTTTTATAAAGGTTGACAAAAGGAAAATGGTGTCGAGGAATTCGAATGTTAATTTGGTTTCTGAAAATTTGGATCGCATCTTTTTCAGTACAGAAAGGGGCTTTAGATAAAATGACTGTTTTCTCTCAAGTTTGACTATTGGTGGGCGTAATCAGTTTATTTGACCAAGAAATTACGTTCAACTTTTCAAGACAACCACTTCGGATTCAGATTTCTCCTCGTCGATTACCTTTAGTATAGACTGCACCCCTTCTCCTCTTCAAAACCTATTTTTGGGATGCTAAACGGATATTTCTGAAACTTTCCATGAATGTTCAGTCCATAAATGTAAACTTACGAAACTGTTTTTACTACTGTAAACCTTTGCCATCCAGAGTTCTCTAAAGATCAACGATCAACATGGATCCTCGACCCGTGTTAATTCTCTTCACTATGCTTCCGGATGCAAAACTAGGATTTCTTTGAGTTGCAGGAGTACTGTATAGATCGTCACATGAGTGAATGAAAATTTACTAATTTTTCTGTCTTCGATTTAGATTCGTTCAAAGGTAAAAGCTTTCGAAATTTTATCAGAAATTATTTTGAAAACCCTG
Organism: Rotaria macrura; assembly: GCA_900239685.1. Classification (NCBI taxonomy): domain Eukaryota; kingdom Metazoa; phylum Rotifera; class Eurotatoria; order Philodinida; family Philodinidae; genus Rotaria; species Rotaria macrura. The sequence continues at coordinate 151,215 of OENT01000221.1, read as the reverse complement.
TTTTTCTGTGACTTTCGCGATTAAATAGAAGAACCTTTTTCGTCATCTGAAGTACTGTGAACGTATCGATCGGTTGAAAAGACATTTAGCTATCTAGGATGAATCATATGAAAGGAATTTTTTCGGAGATCGGCCCCTCCAATAAAATTGAACTTTGAGAAAATTGATAAACAAGTTGAGATGCGCTGCTAAACATCAAATGGAGAAAAAACCATAATTTGGATAAATAGGAGACAAAGTTTTCAATTACGAAGGTAACCACGTACATGTGCCTATATGTACCACTATGGACAGAAAAACCTTTATATCTCATTGCAGGGATCCTATTTCGATATGAAAATTTGGATGCATACGTAATGTGATGCGCTGAACACGATAGTACTATCAGTTTTCTGGAAAAAATAAGAGAATTGGGAGCATCTTAAGAAAATTTGAAAAACACTTGCTAGTCACAAAATAAATGACTGACAAGGGAAAGTGACTAACTGTTCACTCACTTTTGCGGTAAAACTATTTGAATTGTTTAGTTCCGAAGTAGTTAGGAATACTCTTAAAAAAAACTGTTGGCAGCTAGCTTATTGTTATGACACTATATCATTTTTAACGCGTGGTTTTGATTGAATTCTGTGGTACCCTCTGGGGCATCAAAGCAATTGATTTTTGAACTTTGATACGAGAACAGCGGTAATTTTTAACCTTTCAGATCCTGATATTGTTTCTACTGCTAGATGCAACTATTAGGAAAGTAAGATGAAAGCATGCACTCCTGAAGTATCGCTTTGTCCTCCTTGCCATGGTGTCATCTGAGAAATTCTTCATCAACACGTGTCTACATCTGTTGACAAATTTTGATTAATTGGTTGAGAAGAACAACTATTCATACATGTTGTTGATTGTTTTTTCCGTATTATTCATGACTGGTTCATTATAAAAGGAAATTTACGTAACATAAGTTATTTCGGCAACTTTTAGATTAAAAGTCTACTATTGAATTTTTTCGTATAAATATCGAAGTCTTTGTTTTAAATCACCGTTAATCTTATCTTGCTCAACCTCGAAAAAGAGCTATGCCAAAAAATAAAGGAAAAGGTGGTAAAAATCGTCGTCGTGGTAAAAACGAAAATGATGATGTCAAACGAGAATTAATACTTAAAGATCAAGGTCAATCGTATGCACAAGTTACACGTATTCTGGGTAATGGTCACTTGGAAGCCTTTTGCTTCGATATAGCAGGTGGCAAGAAACGCTTGTGTCATATTCGTGGTAAATTACGTAAAAAACAATGGATCAATCAAGGAGATGTTATTCTTGTTGGACTACGAGATTATCAAGATGACAAAGCAGACGTTATAATGAGATATCTCGGTATGTTTCTTTTTCTTTCAAACGAATTAAATATTGAAGTTTTTTTGTTTTCATTGCTCTAAAGCTGATGAAGCTCGTGAATTGAAGCGTATGCATGAAATTCCGGACAATATCAATATAACAGAAACATCAACAAACAATAATGAGGGATTAGAAGATGTCGTTTTCGATGAACGTTACAATGATGAAGAATCGGATGATGGAGGAGATGCACTACCACGAAATACAAATGGTCGAACAGCAAATAATGAAAGCTTATCAGAAGAAGAATCAAACGAAGAAGAAGAAGAAGACGGACAGGAATATTATAATCCAAATCGAATGCCAAAAAAGACTGGAAATTTAAATGCTGGAAATCTACTAGGAACTAAAAAAGAGTCCGGCAAAGGTGCACGTAATGATCGTCGACAAGTTATTTCCGGATCAGATTCTGATGGACATGATGATCTGGCGCACATCTGATCATTGAATATTTCTGAGAGAGTGGGCAAATGTTCCTTTTTTTTCTCTAATTTCAAATATTCGTCATCGATAAATCAATAATTATATAAACATTATAACAAATAAATTGGTTAATAATCAAAGCATAAAGTCGATAAATAGTTGAAGGATGAATATATATATATAAATAAATCTTTCGTAAAGACACGACTCTGTCGCTGTCAGAATTATTTGCTCGTCGTGAAATAAGAGTTTTCTGAAAAAGAAACGAAGTTTACGAGATAGGACAAATTTTTTCAACATGTGGACAGGACATTTTATTTTTCAGTCGTTGTTTTTGCACATGTCTTACTTTTAAATGCAACGCGAGAGAAAAAAACGCATGTAACATTCATAGATTTCTAGATCCCTACATAGCCTGTGTTGAATGAGAAGCGTCTCAATTTTTACAGTAATCGATAGTATTTATTGAATATGTGAAAGATGGTACAGAAAAAAGTATAATCACAGATAAGAAAAATATCGTTGTTAAAAATAGAGAATAAATCTGAAAAGTACTTCTCTTTATGTTTTGTTAGTCTAAGAAAACTCATTTACATGTCTATTTGATTAACATAAATATATATAGTTCTATGTAACTTTTCATAGTTATATTTATTGTTTACTAGTCGATAAATACACTACGATAATCAGATTTGAATCTCATTAGCTTGATTTATTTTTAATTGATACACAAGTTAGAGTCCTGCACGGGTTCAACTTTTTGAACCCGTGCCCGACCTGGCCCGACCCGATAAATTTTACACTGAACCCGACCCGAGCAATAATATAAAACACGTATTTTTTCATCAAATATATCATGTACACATTGTACGTAACCAACGACTTCATCCTTAGTGTCTTTAACCCTTCCTCAGTGTCCTCATTTTATAACTTCATCGGTCTTCTAGGGTCCACTTAGACCCTCGTGAAGAAAATTTCAGAAAACCAATACTTTTGTTGTATTCAAGCGACTCATTTCCGTATTAGAGGTGTTAACCCTTCCTTGGTGTGATTATTTTATAACTTCCTCGTTGTTCTAGGGTCCAACTGGACTCATACGTATATTTTTTTCCCTTTTAGACCTACATATAATTTCTCCTATGCATATTATACAGCTACTGAATACTAGAGATTAGAGAAGAGGATTCATCTGAAACACCAAGTGGTAAAGTTGCATTACACACAAAACCATCAAGTGGACCCACTTGGATCTCACGACACCAAGAAAGGGTTAATACGATTAAAACAATTCTATTATGTAGCAGTTGATTTAGGTTTTTCTAGTATCGGATATTCGCCATTTTCAATAGAGTTTCGATTATTTTCTATTAAACTCATTTCTGAACGATAATGAAAAGAAAATTAAAAATATGAAAAAGAGATATTTCTTTCTTCGAACGAAAATATCTCGCAGCGTTTTAATAGACATCTGAAAAGGAGTACAAATGGGTACTTCATTTCTGTTGGCAAATTATATTTTGGTACTTTGCTCTAGATAACCAAGTACCTCCAAGTGTCAGCAAAATAAGCTGATAAACTTAGCGAACATTCATCGTATAAGTATATAACATGTAACAAGAAAAGTTCCAGAAGATAATTATTAATTGTCTCAAAATCGAATAGGACAATAGAAATTTCGATAACGAGCTCGATTGAACTGAAAGAAAATATCCTCATTTTCATCTGCAAGTAAAATACATAAACACGAGGGAGACGAGGGGCAATTTAAATTATGACGAAAAATGAAATAAAGTACATTTCTTTCTTAGACATCACGCTCCAGGTACGTTGCTTTTTGTGCTAATTTCAAAATACAGTATTTTCAAAAGTCTCAAATAATCTGGATACATTGCTTTTGCTTAAGGTGGTAGCTAACGTTAAAAATACTACGTATCGCATGCATTCGTGCATTGTTTTGAACACCAATCAATAGATTCCTACTTCACTGTTCATTCTTTGTACCATAGAAAAAGATACAAGACAGAAACATGTGTTATGAAAAAATAGAACCCGACAAATTTTTGAATCAAACCCGAGTTCGACCCGACCCGACAGAGTTTGAACCCGACCCGGCAGGACTTGAACCCGCACCTGCCCCTGGGTTGGGTCGGGTTGCAGTACTCTCACACAAATACTATGCTGTTATGAATAATATTGATCGTAAAATTAACTATCACAGTAGTTTCGTTTTTTTTCAATCAAGAATTGTATGACAAACCTGATGGTTATCATTACTACGAAATTTCAATTATTACTATTACAGAAAAATTATTTGTTCGCTCTACATTGCTTCAAGGTAGTCATCAATTTTTTTTCGTAAACTGATACTTTTAATATTTATTTTATGTTCTATAGTTGTTCTGCATACACGAATGAAGATCAGTAAATTGTTCACTAAGTTTAAGAATGAGAATCGAAAGAAAAAATGGAAAACTTCGATTTAGAGTTGCCCATCATTTTAGTTATGTAAATATTTATTCGATCAAATTTCATTCCTCATTGTTGACTTTAATTAGTATACGATTGTTGAAAAAATGGATTATTAAATAGAAAACGGCCTACTTTTAAGTATATTTATTCTTGAAAACAATCATAGAAATCCAACTGAAGTCAACGATTTTATAGGTGAGTTCGACAAAGTGCGTCAGTTTGCTGAAGAGAAATTGAGAGGTACAAAGTTAAAAAGAAGAATGAAATGACAGGATTCCCACGCTGCTCTCAAACACAATTCGTATTGACGTAAATAATGAGTTTCTTAAAAAATAAATATTTAGTTCAGTATAAATTGGTTCTTTTTCAATGAAAAAATTTCACGTAGCATACTTGTATCATCATAGCTAAGATCGTTGTTCCAAAGCAACTCTGACCGGTTTGTAAATCAATTAAGCTTTGGTAACTATTTTTGCATGTAACATCATGTAAGAAAATTTTCCAACGAGAAGAATCAAAGAACATTAGTTAATTTTTTGTTTTGATTGATACAATGAGATATTGAAGGAAATAACTTGAATCCTAAGTTTCTTGTAATTATTATGATTACAAACGTGAAGCACATATTAAATCACTGGTATAAAAAATCTAGTCCTAGCATCAAGAAAAGAAACATATTTTGAACACTTTAGTCAAATGTATCAGTATTCGTCATTAATTATTCATGTCAATAAATCACTAGTTAACAAGAAATTCATTGAAATTCTAGAATTTCTGATTGTATTAATTCAGTAATTAATAAGTGGTGGAATTTTTTATGCTAGATTTCGTCAAAGGATACAAACATGTATCTATTCGTATTAATTATATTTAGTACGAATTGAAGCTCCACGTATGTGCAACTACTTTCCTGTGAATATGATTTTTTTTCCTAATACCCAATCGATAATAATATTTTGGTGTTTGGTCGTGTGGTTTTTTTGACATTCAACTTGTATAATGTTTATCTTTTTTTAATCAAACTGCTCAAGGAAATCAATTGACTGATATATTCATATTCAAATGACAACATTGTTTTTCAATGATAATCATCTACTTCATGATGAAGTTTATCGATCAGTAGGAACCAAGTAATATATATATATTTACTGAAAACAATGTAACGATCAATTTTAGGTCAAACATCAATATTTTTTACTGCAAACTTATGCGTAGTCTGCGATAAACTCTAAGCTCATCACAGCAAGCAAATCACTTTTAATGACTACGCATGATGATAACTCAATGAGAATTAGAATACAAATAGAAATCTTCGATGAATAATTTCATTCGAACGTCTCATATCGGAAGAACATTTCATTATGAAAACTTATTGATATGCATGAAATTCACGATGTATTGATAACTTGTTTCTAATGAGTTTCTTTTTCTTCACTTCATCATAGTTATTGAATTTTCGTTTTTGCCATTCTCTCTAGGAGTCTTATCCTATACATTATGATCGAAACAGAATAGTAGTTTCATATCAGATTTGAATATTTATTTTCATATTTCAAATTGCTAACAAGAAACATTCGATAATTAAAATTTGTTTTGATTGCTTGTATACGTTTTATTTTTGCTTCTCATTACTGACGTCGAATCAAGTATCTCTCATCTGTAGACATGATGATTCACTAAATATTAGAAATCAATTAGAAACCGTGGTATATTTATAGTTTTTTTTTCTTTACACAGAATGCCCAATAATGGATAAAATATTGAACTAGTTAAAAACGTAAATTAAGATTAAGATCAGGCAATTTAATATCTTTAATTTTCTGTGGTAGATTCATTTCTTTAATTGCCGTCATTGCTTTTGCTGGTGTTGCTGAAATGCCAGCTTCTTGTTTTTCTAATTTTGATTGCTCATCGATTCGTGCAATGATTTCGTTCATATTTGTTTCCAATACCATACCACCAAGACATAATTCTTGTAGAATATAATGAATCTTATCTACATGAAAGATAAGATCGAGTTCGCAGACATTCTATCGATGAATGACAAGAGATAGAAGACAGCATACATTTAGATCTAATTATGACACCATAAGAAAAAGACGAAATATATTTACTTCGAAACATTTATCAAGTGTTTCAACGAAAACTTGTATTAAATCCAGTATACCTAATTCACTTTCTGAACTATCAACACAAAATATAAAATACAGTGTTGCATAGTGTCGATAGATTAAACGATAATCACTTCCGCCAATCAACGAGCCACTTTCAAGAAAATTACAAACATTTTCATCCCGTTTTGATACTAAAAGGAATGTTTCTCGAACGATCTGTTGTTGAACTTCTTCCGGATAATGTTCAAAAAATTTGATTAGGCGCGGTTTAGCTGCGTTATTGAATACAAGTATTGCTTTAATCATTATTATCTAAACATATTATACTTCTGTTATTATTGTGCGAAGATAATCTGAAAAAAATGAACTTATTAAATTTAGTTGTTCTGTTTGTTTTTCTTTTCTTATTCTGTTACTACAAATTAACCTTCAGAAAAACATCCCGGTAAACAAAAATAATTACTAATTACATGTTCTTTGAAGCAGAACATTAACGATCAATACTATTATATTCATTTGGGAAAAAGTGTAAGACGTAAAAGAAATGGGCCATAGTTCGAGTAAAAAGTCTTATTTGCCAACTAAAGAGTTAGAATATTTTAGCCAACTGACTCAACTACAACCCCATGTAATTCAACAGCTCTACGAAGCGTTCATGGATCGAGCAGGCAAAAATGGACGGTAAAAAAAAGAGTGAAAATTTGTTTTTGTAAGCACTACGAGAACATTTATATAGAATGACAATCAACGAATTTAAACTAGCTTATCCTCATATAAATCCATACGCTAATTTAAACAATCTAGATATGGATGCAGAACGTACGTAGTTCTATTTTAGATCCTTGTTTTTACAGTTGTATGTCTTTCGACATTGACTCATAGGTGTATTTTTGACGTTCGATACTGATCGCAATGGTAAGAAGAAAAGAAAACAAAGCAAGTAATTTATTATGAAAGTTTATTTCGTTTGTTTTTTCTCTTCATAGGCATTTTAACATTTGACGAATTCATCATGGCATTCGTACAAATGCAAAGAGGTAGTAGCGATTTCTCTGCATGTCGGAATTGTCTTAAGTAAATCATATCTACTGACATCCTCTCTAGGCTTAATCTATTGATTTTCATTGACGTTTCTCTGCAACATGTACATCATTTTGATCGATGTTTCAATCCTGATTTCATTCTACAAAACTTTAATCATGACACTCAACTAACTTTTATATTCTATTTTATTCAACAAGACGATTCTATTCGATTTGTCTTATTTCGTTTTAATAATTGGTTAAGACAAATTTTTTTCTTTGATATTTCTTATTTATATTTCTTTTATAAACAACCACATTTCAATCAAATTCATAATTATTTTCATCACTACTATCATCAGCTGGAGGTTGTTGCACTTGATCGCCGCCAACATTAATTAGTCCAATATCACGAATGAAATCACGAATACTTTCTTGTAATGCTTGTAGCATGCCAGCATCATTTCCATCCACATCAACACCCCCGACAGCACCAGCTTGGGCACCAGGAGCCACAAGAAAATTCTAGAAAAATGTGTTTTTTTCCAAAGTAATGTTTTGCAACTACTATCAGCTTTCTTTTCTTTTACTTCTAAATTGAAATTCGGTAGCAATGAACGAAATAGCATACCAAGCCCATTGTACGAACTATTGATATGCATAGGTGTTCTAAAAAAGACAATGATAATTGTAAAATTTATCTAGTTATTCCTATTGAATATAACGATCTAAGTCTTGCTCTTGACAAGTGAATATGAAAAAGTACAGTTCTGAAAAAGTGTTCCGAATTTTCTCAACTGTCTCTAGGTATCGATCGATATTGATGATGAGGCCATATCGTAAGACTCTGAAAACGGTGACATCTACATGTTTCTAGTGATTGATAGTCATATATGCATATTTATATATGTCTATTCTCGATTCGGACCACATAAGATTTCTAATGAACAAAATAACAGATCATGTATTTCTGATGATTTTTACAGATTAATTTTAATTTCTCACTGTTCTCTATTCAAAATCATGAAGAAAAATCCTTGATCATTAGAATATGTTGGTTTGTTTTTTCAAAACTGTTTTAGAATATGGTTTATTGAGACACGTTACTAGCGGGAAAGATTCTGGCATGAATTCATAATATCAGTTGATGATGATAGTAATCTATAGGGTACGGTAGTTTGCACAGGAATCGTTATTTCGGAAAAAAAAGAAGGAGAAAGATTAAAATATTGATCATCATCAAAGTTATGAAGTTGATCGCGGACTTCGAATCCTAATTTTTCAAATTCCCAGTAATAGAAAGTCAAATCAGTGTATAGAAATCGATTTATATTGATTAATAGAAATGCCGATCAGCAGTACTTGTCATTTTAGAAATAAGATGATTTGTTGATTATGATGAGTGCTCGATACTTTTCAATAGTTTGAGTTTGATCAATGGTATTCATGGGTGTAATATTACTGATATACCTTTCAGGTCTTTGAAAACTAGCGATTGAATCACTTGGAGGGAACGGATCAACATTATAAAATCTACCATCATTTTCCATATCCTAGAATAAAAATAGATCCAAACCTGTCTTATTTTTAAGAAATATTTACATTAGGTAGAAATCCTCGTATTTCGTTCGATTCTGATAGGATAATATGCCGGCAAACATTGATTGGTGTTCTACGATAACATGTTTCTCGTCTAAAACAGAATAAAAGTTATTTTCTCCCTACCGTATTTCGAATCATCGTTTTCATATTGATAGATATTATATTTACAGTTTTTTATAATTGGCAATTCTTGAATCCTGATTTTGTTCAACTATTTGAATAACTTGAGCAACATTATTTTTTAAGAATTCCAATTCATTTTTTTCTTTCCATTCATTGGACATTCGTACTATGTACAATTGTTGTACACATCTCAGTGGATTTGTCTCGTTTCGTTCACTATCAGAAAAAAACCGACATGTCTCAACCGATCTGTCTGGTTTGATTGATAATTTGTCAAGTAAATATTTGAGTACAGTTGGAAAACGGATTAAAGCATCTTGCAGAATTTCATTGGCTTTATCATACAATGATAACCGAAAATATGCAATTGCTACTGAATAGATAAAATTTGGTAAGCCATTTAGATTCAATCGTTGATTTTGTTCTTCATAAAAACGAACTAGATAATTATATTCTTCAGAACGTATTGCATAGTAATCGATGAGAAGAAGTATTGCAAGTGGATCGCCGATCGGATCGAGACTAAACAGATTTAAAGATAAGACCATTTTATCTTGAATTAATCTAAGATTCGACAGTGTCTCCTTAATTTTCTAATACTACTAGTTTTCAAAGATAACAGTTGATCGTTTCTAGGATTTTGAATTTAATATTGCGATGAAATCTTAGTTATGATAAATACTGTACAGTTCACTAGGATGTCATTGAGTCCAGAATTTTTATTATATATCAATAAAGTTCTCTACCAAAAGGAATACGTAAAGATCCTAAGTTATAATGTAGACGACTGGGATGCATGAGCACTCGAAGATACTGATTTAGTGTTCGAATTTCAAGCGTTTATCTGTATATTCAGTGAAATATGACAACTATGGAATACATGTCGTTTACTACATTTTAATACGATTGATCAAAAGAGTACCAACAAAAATGGAGCGATGTGAATAACAGAATAGAAAAGAATTTGAAAGTGATGCACATCGGAATTAACATTTCGAACAGAGTTGTGATTGATATAACAAGCCTTTCAGAACCAATACAAATAGTTGGTATTTACTGGCTCATTAGTCAATAATGTAATTTAAACGATATTCTCTTCCATATGTAGTAAAAGGTACCACATTATCAGATGATTTTAACACAACAGAGACAAAAAGGAACAATCTATTGACATGTAGCAGAGTCATATATGTGAAAAAAATGGATAGAAGAGAACAATCTCCATTACATTCCAACTATTACTTACACGTTAAAGCGCATCCTACGTGATACAGGTTTGTCTTTCTCGAATATTAGTAGTCTTATCGGTAAAACACTCTATCTTGGCAATAGCGATTATTGGCCAACCTTGATATCGTGCGAGAACATCCTTTTCAATACAAATAGTTAGCCCTTTTCCTTATACGTATCGGAAACAGTACTCACACTTCTTCAAACATTGTGGATAGAAGAGCAACAGAAAAATATCCCAGATTAGTGTTACAGATAGTATATTCGCGTCATCGCTGCTGTAAATTTTGATCTCACATTCTAACATCACATGATACGATAGAAAAAGCGTTTCGATCAAATTTATCTCGCATCTAAAAATAGTGTTCCCTTCTATGTCATAAACTAGTAGAGTGCACTAAACTACTCTTGTCACACCTAGATATTACAAACCAATGATATTAATGCTACACAAAATAATTTAGAATACTTGCACTGGAACCTATTAAACCAACCGATGATGTCGAAAATCACTGTCGAAAAAACTAGTGTTGCTGAAATTATCCGACTAATTAGAAGCTTAAAGCCAAAGAAATTAGCAGGTATCGATCTTTGTAATTAAGAGACTTCCACCAAGTTACATTCGATGCTTAGCTAATTACTTTAATACATGGTTAGACGAATGTCGGTATCTCGTTAATCAGAAAATAGCCAAAAACATAAATCTAAATGAACTGAATTTAGGCATTCCGAAGTTTGAGCAAAACACAGACAATACCCCTGCTAATTACACATTCAAAACTATTTGAAGAAGTAGCCTTGCAGAGATTGAGATACTGAACTGAGTCTAATCGTGTATTACCGGTAGAACAATTGAGTTTCCGTTCAAAATTTCTCTTACCTACTCGAGTATTTTCTATGTATCAGGAAGTAAAAAACAACATGACAGTTAATATTCAGACGCTGGCTCTACATGTTGATTATCAAAGGCGCATGGTCGTTTATGGCATGCCACTCTACTACGCAAACCGGAGAGAATTAGTATGTCTCTACTGAAATTGGCTGAAAGTTGGTTAAAGATAGGAAAGCTTACATAGATTTTAGCGAGGTAGTTTCGAAAATCTTTCATTGAATTATAGGACTTCTTCGCAGTACTAGTCTCAGCCTGTATTTATTCATCGTCTTTCACTAAGATGTTACAAACGATCTGGAAGTTCATTCAAGTCATCTATTCGCAGATAATCTTTGCGTCTTCATCAGGCCTCCAATAACGAAGAGCTTAGTCCCTATGATAGAATATCTCGAAAAGAAGGCATACAAGTCTGTAAAACAAGTATAAAAGAACTCAGAAAAAGTGGAAATAACTGATAAATATCTTGAAAACGGTAATAGAAATATTTCATACATAAGTAAAACGAGAAAAAGTACACGTTACAATGAATGAATGGAAATTTTAATCAGTTAAAGAATTAAAATATGTTGGATTCACTTAGATGAATAAACTATCCCTTAAACCAACAGTCGACAAAACTATAGGAAACATTCAGAGATCACTAGGAAAATCAAAGTGGTTGAGATTAGGGCGACATATGTCATGTAAAGCTCTTCGGTAACACTTTCTCTTATTTCGCATGACTATTTTCTGTGTATCCTCTTCTTTCTAAATCTCAACAAAGTATTTTGTTACGAAAGTTCAGAGTGGAACTTCGGCTGGTGCATCACTGCCTATTCATCTCAGTATGTAATATGTTCAAATTGATTTGTGAACATTCGCTTGCATTTCACATCAATAATTACATAAAAAGACAATTAAAAATCATCTTCACGATAGATCTAGATTTCTCGCATTGTTCTACGATAATGTCTTTGTTTAGGATAATTTTCATAAAAGGAAAAATGATTACGTTTTCTGTTTGCATCTCGTGTCATATTTGATTGACCGACACGCATTGTTTCTTTTAAAATGGTTGTCTATTCTTGATGGGAATGGATAGCATACAATCAGAAAAATATCTAATGCTTTATTTTTTCTTTCCACGTTTTATATACGTCTTTCTTATTCTTCTTCCTTTTTTTTCTCTCGTGTTTATAACTATCAGTTCTACTCGTGAATCATCACAGCTGCTTACTTATCGTTCTTCTTTTCTTACTCAATCCGTTGTTACGATTTTGTTTTTGTCTAATTACCTTCAGATCCCCAAAAGGCGTAATCCGTACTGAGTGTATGAACGCTTTGCTTAATGATACAGTATTGCGTTTAATCATGTCTCCTCTTATTTCTCATTGATCGTGTAAGCACGTCCGAGTGTTATCTTTACGAGCAAACTTAAGTTCAGTGAAAGCGATTGTTTCTCAAGGAATATTGATTTCAAAAATTTTTTTCTCTGATTTAATACTTCTCATTTTTTTTCGTTCTACATTTTTTACAAGGGGAGATTATATTTAGATCGATTGTATTGTCTTGAAAAAAACTAGCAACAGTGAAAACAATGAGATGTATAATTCTGCTTGTGTTACCTTAAGAGTACTTTACAAAATTCTAATGCTGTTCTTGTACAACCTCGTTCACCAATATAAATAATATGTTTAAATAAACAAATAAAAAACGATCTATTGGCTTGTATTCGATATTCTAAACGACATTCACCACGTATCATTGAGAACAATGGATGAAAAGATTGTTGAAAACTATACAGAGCACGTTCTACAATGAAGATAAATAAACGTAATGATGAGTTGAATGATTAGTTATTAGAAAATGAAAGAATAAAAGTCCTTATTAATTATACCAATAAGATCGACAGCTGTTGGTGTGTCATCTTGCATTCGACTGACATCACTCAAATGAAGAAGAGCATCAATATGATATGGATACTGACGAAGAATGTCCTATTTAATCAGATTTTATTAAGATTTATTTGGTTTGAATGAAAAACAAAATTTAAAACGAACCATAATTCCTTGAAGATTGTGTTGGTCAACGGAATCGAAAAATTGAACTTGTAAGCGTTGATAATCTTTATCGAAGTCGAATTGAAAATAATTTCCGCTGGTCAATGTTGTGTCAGATAATGGCGATGAGGGTTTCATCGATAAGCCTATTCAAATATTGAATTGTTAATGGTGTAAATCTTAGGCACAATTCAATATGATGACAATCAGTTAAGTAAGATAAACGCTTTTTTTTTGTTTGGAAAACTTGGATACAATTGTCTACGTTATCAGTTAGAAAAATTGCACAGAAAACAAAATTGTAAGAGTAAAATGTTTCCATTCGAGAAAATATCAACGCTCGTTTGACAAGTAAACAATCGAATAGTTGGATACGATTGAAAAATGTCATTCATACACCTTGTCATTGTATGGTTTTAATGGTCAGAGTTTCATTTCGAAATGAAGAATTCGAACGTTTAAAATCTGACAACACATATCGATATCTTTAATATGTTTTTATCATCAAGAAGATCGATTTCGTTACGAATTTTTACGAAAAAAGCGTACTTGCTGATTTTTATGAAAACCGACGAATGAATCAAAGATTTGCGATGAATTTTGAAACTTCTGAAAGTACATGTATTTGCATGCGTGCTATTATTTAATTATTGTAAGTTTCACTAGACGAACTGTTCGACTTGTGGAAGTTCGAACAGCTATATTCAAGCATGAAACGAAAGCAACCATTCTACTAAAAGTTCGTTTTATGAACTGCTTACCAAGTTTAAAGTACGGCGGCCATCCCGTTTTATGAACAATGAACGCATTTTGTTTGGCTAGTCGAGTTGCTGGACGCTGCTGTGATATTGGATGTGCACGACGACTACGATGGTCAACAAGATAGAAATATGATGCAATTATTAAAATGAGTAAAAACGACGTTTACCGTTGAGAAACTAGAGCAGATGCTTGATTTGTCTGATTATTTTCACGTTCGATTTGTTCAACAATATTACTTCCGAATTTCTTTTTCATCTCATTTATCGGATTCAAAAAGCGATTGTCAACTGTCAGTAAATTTGAATATAATTGATTGGATAATGTTGAAGCTGTAGTCTGCTCTGGTTTAAATTCACTGGACTCAATTAAAAATTCATCTTCGTTCTGAAAGACATTATCAGCGAAAAACTTATTACATTCGTCTTTTTTTTGTATACAATACTTACTTGCTCAGATTTTTTGGTTTGATTATTTTTCTTTTTAACTTTACGTTTTCGCCTAGTTTTTGATGTTTGTTGTACTTCATCATTCGGTTGAGTATCACTATCAATAGTTGGTTTTTCATCATTATCATCATTTTCATTAGCTAGCATCTCAAAGACATTTCGTCGCTGATTGTTATTTGGCTGTACGATTATGAAATCAGATTTATCATCGTCGTTATCGTCTTCTTGTTCTTCTTTATTTTTGTTAATACCAACTTTTTGTAGTACTTGAGCAAGATCATCTTCAGTTGTATGACCTGTTATTTTACGTACTGCACGTGACGACATTTCTTATCTAAAACAAAATATTGTATTCTCAAAAGAAAAGTTTGAAAAAATTAATTGATCAAGGCGAAACATGAAAATAAATAACACATTTTCAGATACTTGTGTATCACAAAAAAATATTCTCCCGAAATCAATATATGAAAAATTTAAATGCATAAGTCGTTTAACTAGAATTAGATGTACGCATACTTTTACTCTCGATATTCTCAACCTTCATTGTAAGAACATGCCAAAAAATACAACAAGTTAAGGCGTAAACTATCGTTTGTTCTGGATCGTCTCCGCGGTAAGTTAGTAGATTAGGGGAACTGTTCTGAAAATTTAAGGTTGTGAATAATTGCATATCCGTTGATTCCACAAATGAACGAAATCGACCACAATTTGTATTGATTACACGATAAGAAGGTAAATATGGTCGAAGTAGAACATTTCGAAAGACATTTTCAAGAAGAGTAAATATTTCAATGTATCTTCTATAATTAATAGTTGTTGAACGTTCATTCTCGCAATGAGCGTTCCAATAGGAATAAAGGCATTTTGCAAATCGAAATTTTTTTTTAGATCTTAATGCATTCGTCCACGTATCGAGATCGATCTCATCTAATTTTTCTGCTAAACGACCGAATACATCCGAATTATTCTCACATGATTCAAAAATATTGATATAATTACTCAATGTCCAATAATCCTTGACAAAGAAGAAAATAAGAATAATTCTACGTAAAAGCTATCATTACTTGTTGACTTGATTCACACGATGGATCAATATTCATACTTTCCGAGTTGTTCTCCTTTGTCATGTTAACGCAAAAAAATAAAAATACAGGGATTTCAAAATAAAAGATTTCGTTTTTCTATTTCTCTTTCTTTACATTATTATTTTTTTGTATCGTCATTCATTTCACAAAAAAAAATTAATTCCTTTCCTTTACGTACATTGGACATGATTATTGTGACCAATAAAATAAAGCTAGATGTCACTATGATTAACATGTTTATTATTTGTATTCTATCTATCATTTCTATTCTTTTGAATAATTTCTCCAGTGAAAAATGAATACGCAACGTTCACTATTCCTATGCTAGTCTTTACATTTCTCCTCGAATCGCCGTACTCATAGTTCAGACTACTCTGATTTTGTGACACTATTGTCATCAGTAATTAATTATTCGTGACTTCGTTTTTACATTTTTCTAGGAAAAAATTTTTTTTATTTATTTCATGTTTGTTTGTAGATTGATATTTATATATAATTGTAAATATGAGTGACGCTGGTGGCACGTCTAGTAGTACGAATTCGAAAAAACTAAATTCTTCCACAATATCAAATAAAAAACGCACTCTATCTGATGCTGGACTTGATGATACAAATGAAAGTGATAGTCAAAATAATGGTAAACGTGTTGTAGTTTTTGAACCATTCAAACTGATTGATGTACAATCTGCTGTAAGCTTTTATTTTTGTTAGAGATTTATTGAGATGGTATCTATCGGCATTTGTTTCTCTTTTCACCAGGAAGAACTCGACGCAAAACTTTTACTTATTCAAAATAAAAAATTATACGAATGTGTACAAAATTGCCGTAAAGCCGAAGTTGAATGGAAATCTAAAATAGATCAATTAGAAACAAATAAAGCTAGTGTAGACTGTAAATGGAGTATGATCGATCTTTATTGGACTCAAGTAAAACATTTAGATTGATAACATGTTTTTCTTTTTGCTATACCTTACGCTACTTCCTATTTAGCTCGATGAAAATATTCGTCATTTACTTGAACGCTTTGATGCAACGACATCAACAGAGGGAAATAATGAATCGTCATCATTAACAAATGATGAAACAACATCAAATAGTAACGTCAATAATACAACAAATTCCAATTTGAATAATGAACGTCAAGGTGAAGAAATTCGTTCTTATATTCATCAATTAAATACATGGATACGTGAAGATCTTGATGTACATCTTAAACAACGTTTGGATTTTTCTACAAAAGCTATTGTTAAACTCGTACGAGTCTATGATAAGTATGCTTTTTCAATGAAGATACCTCCATGTATTCATTGATTGTCTTCAAATTAGTTTGTCGGATAAATATCAACGGTTATTTACTTCAATAAATTCTTCTTCATCGACCGGTGTATCGAATTCAAATTCTGGTAAAAATTAAATCTTCGAAAATTTTAAATCCTTTCCATAAAATAAACGATCAATGTGCACCAACTATGATGCAACTAGTATAACTGACTTCGATCTATTTTTTCTTATTCCTTAGTGACATAGGTAAAAAATTTTGATTTATGGTAAGAACCTAAAATCCATTTCTTCTAACCTAGATGATATAATTAATTTTTTACATGAATTTATCATTTAGATTGTGTAATACTTCACTGGTTCAAATTTCACCGAAGATAATTCATAGTTGAAATTGAACAGATTTAAATATAAGATATACGGTCTAGTTTTTCATGCTAATTTAAAATTTCTTTCATTTTTGAACTAGTCTATCGTTTAACATTGAACATCGATTTCGAAACCGTTGTATGTTACGCTGCACTATACACTAATTGAAAAATATTTTCTATCTATCAAATTATCGGTCTATATTTTTATGCTTATTAATCGTGAGAATTGAGACTATTTTTAACTAACTGACTGTAGCATTCGTGAATTTCAGTTAGTTTATGCACATTTACCTACTGAAGATCAACCTACATGAACATTTATCTTTATGCGAGTGAATCCGTTTCGTTCGCAATAAATTAGGTTCAATACTATGTAAAGTCGAAACAAGAAATTCAAGAAAAGGTGTTTTTATGTAATAGTATACCATGCTGATAAAATCGTACTGCATGTTCTAGAGATCATTCGTGCATATGTTCATTCTTCTAAAACTAATTGAGTTTGATAATGTTTTAAGTAGGTTATTTTTTGTTCTACGTTGATTGATTAACTCTAGCAACGACTTTCTATTGTAGTTTCGTTGTTATTTTGATCAGTCTGCTATCTATCAATAAATTGTAACTAGTTTCTCAAGTATTAATTCCCAACCGTAAAAATCTCTATTGCATACGAGTAGTTCTTTGACAATGGAAATTCTAGCTCTACATAAGCATACGTCTTTGACATCATTGCATCCTTTATTAGATCTTATTTTGAATGTAGCCAGCTCGTTATACTTGTTTTATACATGTATGTTTTTCTTTTACATTTATCAATGGAGCATATGAACCACGAAAGATTTCACCGAAATCTTTGAAGCATAATTCTGTTGACTACTCACATAGTTCAAGTATCAATATAAAAACAAGATAATCTCAATTCGAACTTTTCAACCTTCTTCATGCAATAATCTAAATGCTGTAGATTGAAACAGTTTCACTCATTTTAAAGAATTCATCGATCTTCTTTCATGCACATTTGAAAAACGCTTTCTGGTTGTCGTCTATTTACAATTAGACCACTGTTGAATGAACATTGAAGATTATTTCTAATATTGTCTGTGCCTAAGTGTGCTTCCATTTTTTCTGTCATCATGATAGACCAGTGAAATTCAGACATGAACATAATGATCTTTATTTCCGTGCTGAGAAGTCTAAGCATGCTTCCATAGTTATGTAGAATATAGCTTCAATAGATACAATATTACGTCATTAAAACAGTTTATGCTATATTGAAGATAAGTTTCCTCACGATCTTTCCAAATGTTCTTTATAGAAAAATAATAAAATTCGCTAACCGTTAGCATTATCTCGAGAAAAAATATTACTACGTGGTTGAATAATCGTTCAGATGCCAAGGCCTGTTGTAATCAGTAGCGCCTATTGTGTAATATTGTTCTGTGTTTGAGTCATGCTAGATATTAATCAGTTTTCAGTTTTGATTATGAGAACATCCTTAAAATTCGAATGCTATTTAGTTCAACCTTCTGTTAAGATATCTTCGAATTTCAAACATATGCAACAAATTTCATTGAAAACGACTTTTTGTTTTCTTGAGATAGTAGACAATTTATTCATACGTCAGTTTTAAAAAATTCTAGTGTCAGAAATTCATTGAAATTGATTATTATGAAACAAGAAAGAAATTCTATTTATAGAAGACTTTCACATGCTTTTTATGAGTGTCGTATGAAAGACGGTTCCTGTTAGACTAATCGTATAGGTGTATTTTTATTCTAAAAAAGTTCATATTGATTATAGAATGTACAAATGAAGGTTATAAAGCTGTTTTGGAACGAAATGCAGATCTTGAACATGAAAATGATCGTATTCAACGTTTAAATACAACCTTACAAAGTCGCATTCATGAAGTCACGCTTCGAGTAAGAATTAGAAAAAAAAGAAATTTTCTTCGTTTTGTATTTTTATCTAAAACAATCGATCATTCTAATTTATTAGTGTTCTAATATTAATAATCAATTAGTTCTTCAAGAAGAACAGTTACATGAGAAACAAAGTCATTTATCTGATCTTGAATATGAATTAGAAAAATCTCGTAGTAAAGAAACTAAATTAGAACGATCATTAGCCGATGCTATTACGAAATTAGAACATGATCTTGTAAAATTTCAAGCTAATGATATTAAGCATGATCCAGATTCAAATTCAACTAATTCAAGTAATAATACAGTCATGATTACTGAAAATAAGGTAAACTATCGTTCTTCTTCTTCTTCTGCTTTGTATTTCGACTTAAATCAAATGAATCGAATAAAAATTTGTTTTAGTACGCTGATTTACAAGCTGAAATTGAAGAATATAAAGAATTAGCGGCTAGTCGTCTTACGGAATTAGAAAAACTAATGAGTGATCATGAAACAACAAAACGTGAAGTGGAAGTACTCAAAAATAAAGTAAGTTTGAAAAGATAACGATCGTACAAAACCAACCGTTGTTGTATTCAAAACGGAAATCATTCATGCCTTTGGTCTTTCACAGCAAAGTTAAAAGTTCAATATTAGATATAGTACTAGTTCTATAGTAAAATTTATTTGCAAACATTGTGAATCGGAAAAGAAAATGTTTTTCGAGCTCACAGACATATGTTCTCCTGTTCTGAATTAAAATGAAACAATTTCATGATCGAATATGCCTACCAGTCTTCTTAGAATATATTACACAAATGTATATAAAACTAATGTTCGAGTAGATATCTATTACCTTAAAAAAAAGGCGAAGTCTACCATTATGAAATATTATATGCTTATTCGAAAGGTCTAGGTTCTGAAATGAAAACTCTACAAAATTTTCAAAATCTATTTGGTGAAAAAATATTACGTAGAAATATAAATGATGATGTGTAGCTGATGTTCCAGATAATAGAGATTGTCTTGAATATATTTTCATTATCCTCATATCTGCACATACTAGCTTATAGATAAAGTAGAATCGAATGAATTTATTGATTGAAATCAATGCAATAAAATCCAAACGATTCCAAAATATTGTACCATGTTTCGAAAATGAATTCAACCAATCATTATACTAGGTCAATGCCAAGAACGAACTTTTAATAAAATATAGACTTAATAAACTTGTCTTTGTTCAATAATCACAACCTTTTCTATTACTTATAGTATATATTTATATATATATGTATGCGTGTAACAATTAGAATAAGACAATAGATGCTACCATTACTAGACATTGCCAATCATCCTTTGTTTGATAAGTTCAAGAATAGGAAAATATTCTTCTTTTGAAACTCAATTATTTTCTATATGCATGAAATACTAGCATATTCAGAAATCGGTAATTCTAATAATCAATAATATTTAATGTCTTTTTCTTATTCAAGCTTCGTTCATTACCGGAAGAACTCATCAATGAAACACCTGAATTTAAATGTCTTCAATCGCGTTACACAGCTTTAGTTAATGAAAGTGTTCATCTTCGACATCAGTTAACTGACGCTCGAGAACTTGTCAAATGTACAAAAACAATATATGATCATCATTTTGAAAAAATAGAAGTAAAATCTATTTTTCGATTTATATTGAACAGAGAAAACGAAATTCTTCTTTAGCAAGAAGAATTTGAAAATCAACGTAAATTAATAGCAAATATCGAACAAGTTGTAGCTGATTTAGCTGAAGCTCGTCGTGATTATGATGTACTACAAGTTGAATATGAAAAGGTTCTCATCGCTAATCAACAATCAGGTTTGAACGCAAAACTATTTCTTGTTTATATCTTCTTTTTGTTAAACATGTTTATTTTTTTTCGGTTTATCTCAGTTCCCATAACACGGGAAATGCGAAGTTTAATAAATCATTTGCAAGCTCAGTGTAAATTATATAATTTAGAAGCAAGTCGTTGTAAAAAACAATGTAAAGATTTAGAAGAAGAATTAACAAAACTTAAAGCTAAACAAGAATCAATAATAAGTAACGGTCTGAATCAACAAAATAGTGTTACAACATCCGAACCATCATCAGCAAATACAATCATTACGACTAATCAACTACAATCACCAACGAATAAAGATGAAATAACACCTCTGTTTGCAACAATGGCATCAACTGTACTTAAAAATGAAGCAATAATAAAAGAAGAATTAATTGAAGGAGTTCGTTGATTGATTTAGATTACGAAAAAAAAGCATCGACAATTTCTTTTTTTTTTCCAATTATTTTTCTTTTCTTAAGAATGATGACAGCCGTTTGGGTGAAAGTTCTCTATTAGATTTTGGTGATGTTACTGAAGGTGATTTAGATGATAGTTCAACATCCAATTCTCTTTCACGGCTTTCGTCAAGCTCAATGACAACGGAAGATAAGGATACACAAATTCGCACACTTAAAAGTGAAAATAAAAAATTATCGGATATGGTCAAAGAATACAAAATATTGTTAACAATGTATAGGTAAATGAAGTCTTTATTCTATTTTTCTTCAATTATAAACAAAAAGACAAACAATCTTCTTGTAGAAGTGCACCGAAAGAAACTCGTGATAAAGCTAATTTAATGACATCCGAAAAGAAACTACGTCAAGAACTTGAAGAAACTCGAAATGAATTTAAAAAAGTTCAAAATTATGCAAAAACATTAAGAAAGAAATGCAATGAAGACGAAGTAAGTGAATCTTTGAATTATAACTTCGCGAATATATTTTTGGGCAAAGTAACCAGCTACTGTACGCATATTTTTTTCCAAAAAAAGACAGCAATGTCCTTTTTACACATTACAAGAACATGTAAAATTCTTTAATTTGTCTGGTCTTTATCCACGAAATAAACCTAATATACTGTTTTAAAGTTCTAGTCGTGCTTGAATTAAGTTCATCGTCAGCGATAGATTTTCAATTTGCAGCCTATTAGAAATAAGAATCCTAATTTAGATTAGTTTTAGCTTTTCTAATATTTATCAGTTGAAATTATTGAACATTCAAAATTCTTCTGCTTTTGTAATAAAATAAGTCGGCATCGAAATTCGATGTATAGAAGAACTTTATTCGTGCACAATCTAAATTTAATTGCTCGTATCTCGATAATTTTCGTTGTCGAATAATCAGAAAACACTTTCATTTCCTATAAATCAACAAGCTAGAAATGTTATTAAGGTAGATTGTTCAATAACTCATCAAATGAATACCAAATCAGTCTAGTAATTTTTTGATATCTTAATAAGCTCGCAGGCTAGTTCGGGAATTATTTCTTTTAAAATTCACATTGAAATTTATTCAAAATTTGTGTGTAAGGTTGAAAGATGTTTCTTTATATGTTCTAAATAGAGATACTGTATGTGTAACGGTTTGGTAGAACATCTTGAGAGTATCAACTAAAGTCGATTGCAAATCTTCATGAGCACAAAGTCCTTCGAAACTTCTTCTAATTTCATCAAGACACTTTTGGCTATGTAATGTAAATAAAAACCGTTTCTATGATATATGCAAAAGAAAATAATTGCATTATTAATGACGGCATGTTGAACGTTTCTATATTGAAATCGATTTATATATTTCAGGTTCAAAATAAAATGCGATCATTTCAAGACACAATACGTGATCTTGAAAAAAACTTGGAAACACGTAAACAAGAAGAAGCAGCTTTGCTTAATGAAATTGAAGTAACAGGTCAAGCATTTGAAGATATGCAAGAACAAAATAGTCGTCTATTGTCTCAATTACGTGAGAAAGACGATGCCCATATTAAACTCATGGTTGAACGTGTTAAATTGCAACAATCACAAAAGATCATGTCGGATGAGAAGACAGTTTTAGTGCAACAAGCCAATGTTTTGCAAGAGCAACTCGATGCACAAGTCAATTTGAAAACTAAACTGATCATACAATTATGTCTGAATTAATCTATTTTCTTTTTTTTTCATCTTCTAGGTTATTATGAATCAAAAGTATGAAGAGACAATAGCATTACTTCGTAATAGTGTTCTTATACTTGAAAAAGAATTAAGCATGATGCATCAAACGTTAGATGCTCATAAACGAAAAACTATTGAAAGTGCACAAACATCAGCTGATTTAAAACTTCATCTGGATCGTTATCATGCGCAATTAAAGGAAGTTCAAGAATTAGTTGCTGAAAAATCTGAAGCACTCGAAAAACAGAATTTTAAAAATCGACGGTAAGCCTATATCTATTCTTAGCAGAATAATAACCAAAGCTTGAACTATATTCTATGCGTTTTATTTCTTTCTTGCTTATGTTGTATAGATTACAAGAAGAAGTTAAAAATTTAAATCGAAAATTAGAACGCATGCGTAAACTAGAAATGGCTTCAAATAAAGATGAAGTTTTATTAGAGGAAATACGTGAATATAAAGAAATTCTCCGTTGTCCAGCGTGTAAAAATAAGCAACGTGATGCAATACTTTCCAAATGTTTTCATGTGTTTTGTTATGATTGTCTCAAGTCGAGATATGATTCACGTCAACGAAAATGTCCTAAGTGTAATACGGCATTTGGTCAATCGGACATGCATAAAATTTGGTTGGTCTAGTTTTTGTATAGTCTCGTTCATTTTCTTTCTTTTTAATTTCTTTCCTTTGTTTTTTTTTGTTTCTTTTTGTCTTCGATCGATCACATGTGTCATCAAATACTATTATCATTATTATTACTATTATTATATTCGATCAAGATCTAACTGTTGTTTCTTTTCTTCTTCTTTTTTTTCTTCTTTTCGTTGTTTAAATGTTTGCCTGTGGAACAAAAACAAACATATAAAATAAATATGCAACGAAAAGACAAAAAAATTTATTTGTCTGTTAAAAAAATTTACTTTATTTGTTCTATTTTGTCAACCACTACTCATTTGACGTCATTGAACAAGTAAATAATATTGAACAGAGAAGACTATTCTGCTTTCTTTCAGATTGGACCTTGTGAGCTACTGAATAAAGGATATATAAACCATCAATATCAAGAACCTGTAGAGGCGATAATTGAAGTACAGGGTCATAAACAAGTTTCAGAGAAAAAACAAAAAGAAAACTAGGTCGGCCTTCGCACGGTTGAGCGTGGTCCACTAGGCTACATCGATATTTAAGTCTACGCCATACCTAAGACATAATTTCGACCTGGGAGAAGACAACAGACATAGTTTACTTGAACGTAAATTCAAATTTTCGCAGAATTGAAATCAATAAATAAATTGCTGACTCCGCTAGGAATCTGCTGATATTCCGACTGATTCTTGAGTCAAAATCTCCCGTGGAACCCATATTCCTAGTCTCCATCTTTCTCATTCCTTGAGAAAGACTGAATCACCAGGATATTGACTCAATTCCTGTTCGCAGGATTTCTCATGGTTACAGAGGATCCTCTTCAGGATTTCTTCACAATTCAGCTTAGGATTCTTAGAAGAAGAATAGAAAGGACTATATCGAGGTTTTATTAAGCTTCACATAAGATCTTTAACTGATCATCATGGTACAAGAATCTAGTAAATTCTTGTCTATAAAACTGCACACAATCTTAACACAGAACCAACAACAGGGTATTTTCAGTAACTCTGACTGTGAGTTAAGATGAATGGAACTCTTTTTCGCATTCAGAACCCAACATTGTTTTTTAAATCATTCCAAAACCTACAGTAATGATAATCAATTCAGAATCTTGTTGAAATCCTACTAGAATTCTGAAATTTCGTGTTTACAGACTTCTTTCAGGATTTAGTCGTTTCTTCGTGTGAAAAGAGTAAATCTTGGTAGAATTCTGCCTGGATCTGTTAAGGATCTTGGGCGTAGGGTGTGAGCATCGGTCTCGTTGTGGATTTGGAAGTGGGTTTTTCTCATGGCATAACGTTCACGCACATCCATATACTCACATCAACACTCTTTGTGCACGTTCGCTGTATCTTCTTCTATTGTACGAAACATTCATTTTGTAAACAAAGAAATAAAAATACAGTCTTCTGTTTTTGTCAACTTGTTGGATTTATTATTAAGCCAGAAGCGGAAACAAAATTTTGATATTTTCAAACTACTGAATGCACTGCATCTATGAGTATCATAAAAAGTAACTATCAGTTTGTATTTCGTTTCATTTTTCAACAATCGAGTGAAGAAGCTATACTATCAATTTAAAGCGTCATTGTGTAAACACATAACTACAGTGTGACTATTTTGATATTGATTAATTATAAAACAAGGTAATAGACGATTATTTACTGTAGATTCGACGAGTGAGCTCATTTAATGATAGTTGATCCAAACAACGTGATTAATCCATTCCTTCCGTTTTTGTTTTACTTAAACTTTATAGTATGATACAACTAAAGACCTACCGCATTGTATACACTCTTAGACAACTATTGTGAGAAAAAAATAGTTTCCTATATTTATGGGCTTTGCAAAACTCAGTGATGAAAGTCAATCTTTCATTTCACACAGAAGAAAGCTTTTCTTTTCCCCCGTTAGTCAAACCTCGCTTCATTCCCAACTCCAAATAAAATCATCAATTTTCCTTGTGTTGTCAAATCTTCGTATACTTCTTACTGAAAGCATTTAATATTTTATTGATGACAACTAGCTTATCTTCCCAGGTCAATCAAAACGGATATCCGTTATGGACCGTTGAGTGGACGCAGTTATACGGACCATAATATCATTAAAATAGGGCCGTATACGACCGTATTTTTACAGTATATGATCCCTTATTACTGTGCCCAGAAATAGTACCGTATACGGAGCCGTATACTGTGAAAATACGATCGTATACGGCCCTATTTTAAAGATGTTACGGTCCGTATAACTGCGTCCACTAAACGGTCCGTATCGTTCAACCTGGGTTCGCCTTTAGGTGAATGCACGTTCATTACAACTGGAACTGTTCTTTTCTATAAGAATATCGATAAGCGTACAGTTCTTTGTAGAAGGTTGCTTCAGTAGCTAGGAGAGAGAAAAAAGTTTTTATAACCATCAGCCACGCTCTCGAATATTTACCAGTAGGCCAATTCTGACTGGAGTGGATGAATTGTTGGATGCATACAATCGAGAAAGCTTGCATTACATAAAACAACAACGAAATCTACCGAAATCAATTTAGAAAAACTATCTGCCTATTAACTTGCAGTCTGTTTTTTCTTCATTAATCTTGAAGTATACGCTCTAAAAAAATAAGTACTTTCCTGAACCCTCTAAAAGGTTCGGTAGATTTCAAATAGCATCCAAATGACCAGAAATGCTTAAAAAACGATTGTTCAGTTCTACGAAACCTCTAAAGGATCTTCCAGTGTGCCCACCGGCCGAACCCTCTCCTACGAAACCATTTTTTAAGTTTTGTAGAACAAAAAAAGGTTTTGAAAGAAAATGTGAAACCTTTAGAGTTTCGTAGAAAAAAACCGCGAAATCACTGAGGGTTAAGAAGAAACTCTAAAGGTTTCGCATTTTCTTTCGAAACCTTCTTTTGTTCTACGAAACTTAAAAAATGATTTCGTAGGAGAGGGTTCGGCCGGTGGGCACACTGGAAGATCCTTTAGAGGTTTCGTAGAACTGAGCAATCGTTTTTTAAGCATTTCTGGTCATTTGGATGCTATTTGAAATCTACCGAACCTTTTATAGGGTTCAGGAAAGTACTTATTTTTTTAGAGTGTATGAAAATGTCTTTTCCATCTACCACTATCACTCAACGTTTAACATGTTCGACTCATATTCATAAGATAATGTGTGCGTAGTTCGATGCCGATAGACATAACATTATCTGTGACAAGTCACTAACAGCAGCTTGTTTCTAATCAGCCATCCGATGGCACGTTGACTACATGTGACATACATAAAAAGTCCTTGTTGTTAGAATGAGGTTAGTCAGTATGCATGGGAAGCATAAGTGAATAAGCGGAAGAAAGTTTGAGCCAGAAAGGCCTTCTTCTCAGATTTTTAACTAGTAGTAACTTTAGAAAAATATCTGGCCTCCGAAACTGTGTCTAAAGAGCGTCAACCTATACTGAAAGGAAGCCACCCAGGAGAATCATTCCGACCATTGGATCCGATCGGATCCGACAGGCATCCGATCATGTTTCTATCGGAGTTTCTCTTATCCGACGAAATCCCATCGGATTCCTGGTTGCGATTCCTGATTCGGATCCCTAGTGTTGAATTTTATCGAATCCTACTATCGGAATCCGATTGGATTTCATCTTGTGATCAGACAGGCCTGTACTGTTGGGTTTAAATGCTAATTCGTACTCAAATAAGAGAATAAGTTTCTTCCGTCGGATCCGTTACTGTTTCCACAACCCGGATTACCATAAGATTTCATCGGATCGTAGGATCCGATCGGATCCTATCGGATTCGGTATGGGATTCATTCACCTGGGCGAAAGCCAAGGGTATTATTCTACTTTTCCACCTAACGAGTGTTCGATAAGATGTACGATTTCCTCTCTTGATTTTGATATTGAAAAAAAAATCCTTGAAGTAACTTACTTAATTTCATGCTAGGTTCCTAGTTAGTCGAAACAATAGTAGTTTGCGTCCTGTTAATCAGTGAACGAAGTTTTATAGCTATTGAAATTATTCAACGAATCTGAAAACCACTATGCGAAGAGGGCGCCCCTTGTCTAAGACTTTTCCATAGCTACGAGTATTACTATAGTTATAGTATATGACTACCCTGTATCAAGACATCAATGTTTACAACTGCTGGAGGCATTAAAACAAATAGAACAAGGAAACATTCTTTCACAAGAATTGTAATTATGAGTGTTAATGTATGTGGATCTTTGTTAAGAGATTACGCATACTCCAGAACCCACACACCCTCCCACGTCGATGATTACGGACTCCATCAACGAGCGTTTACGACCGTATACGATGGCGTACACGACCGTATTTTGTCGTAATACATGGTTCAGTATTACGATCGTATTTCTCCGTGTCGTATACGAAGGTATACGGTCGTTTCCGATCGCAAACGATCTTAGTAATAGATCGTATTTTACCGTAAACGATCGATGCACGACAAAGTGTAGGGTTTTCATCAAGATGATGATAAACATCAATTTTCTTGTTTCCGTAGATGACCGTATTTTACCGTACACGATCCGGAGAAATACGGTCACGGCGGCCGTATTAAGACGTATATGGTCGTTAACGATCGTGAGGATTCGACCTGGGCTAGGTCTGAAACACAACAAACACGTGAAAATCCGAATGCTAATCTGGATAAATGTTCTTCTGTAACATCTTGTGAAGCCGGTAATGGTCAATCTTCCAATATAGAATAGTCGTCAATGGGAACGATGAATAATTCGATACTTGAAATCTACAGAAGTTTGAGAAGGTATACAGAAATACCAAGAAATCCTTGGAAAGTAGGGACAAGCTGAAAGAAGTAAAGCAGTGTGTTTTCCCTCTTGATAGTGTTTAAATATTGATGGGTGTTTTATTAAAATTGACGAAACTTTAATCGAGTCGATTATAATTCTTTCCCCGATCGAAAAATAGTTTTTAACTTGATCTTCTCAGTTGCAGTTCTTTTTCGCGTTCATAAATTTACTGAGCAAGATAATCACGTGATATCGACAATTAAGATGTGTGCTAGGAAAAAAACTTGCCTAAAGTTCTAATCAAACACAGTTTGATGGTATAAGATATGACTCATTTTCAATTAATTTTAAAATTTAATTTAAATCGATCGAAATCGATTGAATATTGAATAATAAGATTAGAATTGAGTAAAATATTGCTGTTTTAATTGTTGTTTTAATAAAAAATACTTAATTTTAATCATATTCTATTTTATCTTTTGTCTTCGACTCACGACGAGGCAAGACAAGGCATCAAAACAGTCCTTTCCTGTGACGAACTCTGTTTTACATTTTTCTCTGATATCACTGAACGATAAAAGAACCAATCAATCATCTTTTATGATTGATAGATAGATAGATGATCGGTCAATGCATTTGACATACATTGACGTCCAATTAAGTGGACAATGCACAGACACGGAGGATTTTGGTGTACGAGTGCATTCTCTCTGCATTTAGTCACCCACAACAATATGCCCACAATCATACCCACACCTTAAATCATTTAATTTATACAAGTGGTATTGCTATGATGTGTGTGATCCAAGCTGATTGTGCACCCTATTCCCTTGGTGGCACCTACGTTATTCTTTATTTTTTTTAAATATGGAGGATACTGCTGAGTATGCGAGTGCATGTTCTCTTCAATTATTCATCGATACCTGCAGCTTCTAACCGATGTAGCATAAAGAAAAATCAACGATTTCATTCACACATCAACAAATGGCATAAAAATTTAAATTTCACAACTGGATTCGAATCAGACAATTCGCTTGTCTGTCTTAATTTTCTTGTCCTTCCCGAAGAAAATCCAATAATAACATCACTATATAGAAACCAGACACATACAGGGCTCTATCTGCTTGATAGAATGGTTGTTAAAATTATTGATACTACATGTTCATCACATTTGCTCGACAAAAAAAATCTGGTAAATGAAGATCTAAATATAAAGCAACGTTCAAAGAAGAATGGATGTACCCAACATATATAATAAGAAGGAATATCGCCAAACTAGAAATAATTATAAAACGAACATTGCAAAAAAAAACAACTGGAAACAACATATTTTTCGTCACTATCAAATACTACGCTAAAGAATCTAAAATGCACACTGCTCGAATAAAAAATTATGCGGTAAACTAAATTAGCTACTTTGAAAATTCAGTGCGCTCTAAAAAGGAATCTGAGCCTGGAAAGCATCTTTCTCTACCAATATTCAAACACATGAAAGAATCTACAATTGGACAAATACTAATAGGTCCACTCAATACCATTTTCAGGCTGCAAAGCAATGTATATGCAGGAGAAAGAGGTTGGATGAAAGAAACACTTAGCTATGAACCCGTAGGAAAGATAAAAATGCTACCAGCAGACTCAAAGCTCTTTGAGCACATTGCATATGTATCAACAAAAATATGATTTATCCAATACTGAAACACGCGCACATGAAACCGAGTGGTGGAAAAGAATAATTAAAGATCGTGTTATAACAAATGAAACCATCAAAATGTATGACATTCTCTCATAAAAATATACTTGTGTTGTCAAAGATTTCTTTTTGTGCTTTTTTATTATGGTTATTGTGTCTTCGATCTAATCTATAACTGTTCAATTTGTCATCCCCAAAGATGTGTTCAGAAAATAACACGAAAACTCGAATAGATTTTTAATTTTAGTTAAAAATAAAATATGTTATTTAAAGCAGTTATTTACTCATTTCTTTTGAATAGCTTTTGCCTATGAAATGTAAAACTTCTTTTAAAAATTAGAGTTTTTCATCAATTATTTAAGATGAGAATCCTTAAATTCTTAATCAACCAAGTCGAACGATATGACCTCGTGTACGGTGTCGTACTGTTGCAGTATATGGGCTTATATGGACCGGAATTTTATCATGATAAGTCCGAAATAGTGCATCCACTTATACAGTAGTATACCGCGGGCCGCACGTGAGGCGTATTCGTCGACCTGGTTAGTGTTAATTTTCACTGTAATTTCATCGCTGAAAAGGCAATTCGAAGCAATAGAACTTTGAAATTCAGTGCAATGCTCATCAAAGCGTATCTTAACTGATCATTAGAAAAAGATCACGTAGGCGTCACTACACTAGGGTCATGTGAATTACAAAAGATAGGAGTGGGTCGCGACTATTAGCCTTATTTCTCAGCATTAAAACATCACGTCCTGTAAAAGCAGTGTTTTTGTCACGAAACATGTTCGATTGTAGACGGCAGTCGTAACGTTTGACCTTTGAAATTGAAAATTTCGGATAATTTACGTTGTACAAATGGTCCGTAAATGGACACATTGTAACTCATCGTATTCGATAAATATACGATCCTCATTTCTGCGCCAGGTAATACCGTTAAATACGAAGCGTATTGATACTATTTACAGTCGTAAATTGTCCGTTTTCATAGGATTTACGGATTGTTTTAGGATCGTAAGCGACACCGTTTTGCTCGAACTGTGTACTCCTCCTATTAGATAAACCTTGAATAAAAAGCTGTAACGGAAAAAGATTTCGACAATCGAATCACACATTTCAAAGGGTGCGGTTGAGTTACAGTGTCCAAGTACGCTTCTCTGCATAGACCATGCACGACTCATACTTAACCCAACAGATTAAATATTGAGTATAAATAATTAGCATTTGATGGCTCTTAATGGAACAGGACTGCATCTTCGAAATATGATAGATGGACTGAAAGAAGGGCTCAGAGTGATTGTATCATTGATGAAGTTTAACTTTCATGATTCATGTAGGTCGAATAAGCTAGATTTAGCTGACAAACAGAAATCTAGCTTACTGTTCAAAAGCAAAACTAAAAGTTAAACCATTATTAATATTTCCAATCGCTTTCTAAAGTCGTGGTGTTCAATGAAGAAATTATGCGTCTACAAAGAATCGCCGAGGTCGATGAAAACAGTACACCATAAACAGCCGTAACAGTATCGTAAACGGTCGTTTTTGCATCGTTTTCCACGGTTAAACGACCGTTTTAAACCGTATTATGGCGTTGTAAGATGGCCCATATTACGGACGTACACGGACATCGTATATACGCGGTAAAACCCTCGTAAAGACAGCGCAATACTATCGTATTCAATAGAACATACCACCGTATTACTGACCATGTTAAAACGGGATAACGCGACGCCGTAACGGGCCGTATTTTCATCGTATAAGACCGTTTACGGATCATTCTGTTCGACCTGGGCGTGCTAGCACTGGCAAGGTGGAGAATCTAGAGAGGCCTATGTAGCTGAGATTTTCATATCTGGAACTAATACTGTAAACTATATGATATCTTTTGAGGTGTACGCAAATAGAGTGATTGATCATATAACGAACGTTTCCTTGTAAGACAGACATCCTTACATACACGTATGACGTGACAATCTATATATATAATGTTCAGTGTCTGTCTGTCTGTATGTTTCTCTGTGTCGGATCAAAGGTAAAAGGTGAAAGTTTAAAGGCTAAGGATTCTAGAATTTCCTACAGTTTGCCAGATTTATGCGTCGCTAACCATAGGTTTCTAGAATTTTCTGGAACTTTCTAGATTTCTCTCGAACTTTCACTGGTGACCATGTGAACACCTCAAAGATCCAAGTTACAGGTCAAAAGTTAAAGGTGAAGCCGGATGCTGCTATGTTCCTAGAAAGTTGTAGAAATATGTAGACTCTTCCAGAATGGTATAGTCTTCTATCATTTTTTATTATCTGTGATAGTGATCTTGCATTTACTGGAATTTTCCAGCACACTCTAGAATTTTCAGTGACCATGCGCTATGCATGGTCGAGAATGTTTTCGAAGGCTCTCGGATTGGTTATAATGGTATAAAGCTATAAGTATATACCCTAGGGGAAGTACTGAGTTCAGGGTACCCATGTACTGCGAAAGCCTCAGCAAGGTACCCGATACGGGTACTTCGAAAATTTTCAGTGATTAAACTGATCTAGTTACTGCATTGGGTACCCACATCAGTATGTTTACTGAACAGGTACTTGTATGAGTACCTGCACCTGTAACTTTACTTTGGAAAACTCTACAGGGTATCCTTGATTTGGCGCGTTCTGTAGAGTGACTGTTCATTCACCGTTTTCTTTCGCACACACAGCTCCATATAAACAACTAGACAAAACATAAAAAACTAATATATTTTCATACTAATCTTTTCTAGATTATTTCTTGACTATTTATTATAGTCAAAAAATGCCGATCTCGATCATAAATCGAGAGAGGACTACCTTGATATGGTCTGGTGGAGATCTGATCAACTCAAGCTCGATCAGATCGAGAAATTTGACCCGCTTGAATTTTCAGAATTGAAAAAATTAAATTAAATAAAAACGAAAAAAATTATAATTTGCTTTGACAGAAGCAAAAATGAAAAAAGTCGAAGGTTAGGTTCGATCATCAACATACTGCAGCTTTGGCAGCAGGGTACCTAAACTTACTGCGCAATAGTACCCAGCCGAGTATTTGATCAGTAACTTCAAGTACCCACTTACTAGACGCTATGCAGCAGGGTACCCACCCGAGTACCTTATAAGTACCTAAAAGTACTATAAGGTACTTAAGTACCCAAAAGTACCTGTGACATACTAGTACCAGGGTACTTTTTCAGGTACCCTTGATTCAGTACATTCATTAGGGTATAAGTATATAAGAGTACAAGGGTATAAGATTGCAGCGGTATAGGGCTATAAGGTAGCAAGACTACAAGGTTATCTATCTATAGCTATACGATTGGAACCGGCAGATTTTCTATTATTGGATAAAGGTTGAAGCACTGATATGAAAATTTACAGAAAAATCAGCCGTGCAGTATGGACCGGACCTCGCTAGTCTATTAATATTGTTTATGATTGCGAGAATATGTTCGTAATCGTTAACCTTTTTATGATTGAGATTTTAATGAGTGTTGCGCGAGAATAAAAAAACCTTCATCCTATGTTGGTGTGCGTCACTTTTGTATTAACGAGCCCATGGGCTGAAGTTTTCTAAAGTTGTCCAGAATATAAGACGTTTCGTCTGGATTTCACTAAATTACAACAGATCGTACACGTCGGTGTCAGCTGATAATATTCGCATATAATTTGAACAAACATAACATAAATACAATAATCAACAGAGCAGGATGTTTGCAACCCTGATTCTGGAGCTTGCACTGAATTGAACGATGCAATAAACTTAAGAGTTTCATGTAGTTTGGAGGCATTATTGATGGTCATGGAACATCAAATTCATCTTCATTCCGCCTTGTTGATAATTCAACTTCATTCGTTCGAAATTTTTAGTATCGTTCAACAAAGCAACAATGAGAAGGCATTATTCGTAGAGAAATGCCAAAGATTTTTTCTTGAATATATTGGCTCTTCGAATAGTTCCTTCTACAACTGATTTTAAAATCTTCTCGAAATAATATCTCAGTTTTACCACATTGGTCTGTGAATTCTCGAGGAAACGACTGGATCAGAGTATGAAAATATCGTCTCTGATAAACATGAAGAAAACCAATTAAGAATTGAAAAAATTGTTATGATTCGAATTTCTGTATGATTCTTTCATATTCATGTGATGAATACCGGTACAGTTTGTTTTAAGTTTATCAATGATTTATTTTGTAACTTTAAAGAAGATGAAAAAGGAATATCTAGTAACGAGCACTTTGTGCATGAGAGAATAACACTGTTTAGTAATAATCTACAAATAGTTCGATAGACATAACATTCAATCTTACGGATCCGATAGACGTTGAAAATATTGCTTTCGTGATTCTAAATCGAAGAAAACATAGCCTGAATAAAATCTGTATTCAATAGACAAACAATATTCTTTATGATGATATCTTCAACTCTTGGTATTCATCCAAGTGAATGATTACTGAGTCTATCAAGGAATAGTTCATGCAGATATTGCTTTTGTAATGCTTCCTCGATTACACATTTGAGGAAAGTCATTTCACGCAGAATAATTAAAATGAATCATAAATGAACTGCGCGTCTTAATTGCTATAGCAGTTAAATTAATATGAAATAACTATTTTAACGTTTGTTTTCTCGTAACTACACCACTATTTTCTATTAACGAAACTGCTGAAAGACTATGGATGATCGATTGTACTGTGAATAATAAATTACTCCAGGGCGATAAGCTATGTTTTGACACACATCAAGATGACTCTTTTTGTAATCTTACCAGTTTTGTTTTGCATTCTCTCGATCCTGACTGTAGCATTGACCTTGATCTTGATTGTACACTATAGAACCACTGGTTCTGATAACTCCTTGAAATCACCGGCTCATACTGTTATGGTCTGCCTGTTTTCGAATGAAAGTTATAACTATTGTTGCAAGTTATTTTTAGCTATACTTAAGAAGAAAATGTTTGAAAACGTCTGTGAAATAAGATCATAGGTAGATAATGGTTTTAATAAATGTTTTAGAATGAATATCATTCCACTTATGAGTCTATAATCCTTCCGTAAAACATTGGTATCAGCGAAGGAATGATGAAGAAAGAAATATGTTTCACTTTTTTTGAATCGATAGATGATTCATAATTCTAGAAGACACCTAATCATCTTCAGTTTGACACTATTTTCTATCAATCCAAATAGATAGTTTTCACGAATACACAAAAACCAGACCTACAACAAGATAGTAGCATTTCAAGATAAGTTTTTTTTTTTGAAACTGAAAAATAATTATGAAAGTGATCGATGAACAGATTGCATCTAAGTCTCGTGCCAATAATATTTTTTCAAATGCAATTCTTTGATCATGATGAAAAATGGGAAAGACATCAATCAAAAAATGGTAGCGTAGTATAATTAGTTTTCTCTTCATCAATTCGCCAAATCGTGTTTGCATAATTTCTAAATCTGTGTGATTGAATTTATGATTTCATCTGTATGCATGTATGTTGATGACTTTTGTTCTTTTAATCAATGCTTAGTTGCATCATGTGTGACATATAGTATCTGAAGGACGCATTGCGTGGCAAATGAAAAGAGCACCATTACTTATTTAAACATAACTGATGATACATACAGACAAAAAGAAGGTCAACGGTTAAGAAAATTATTGACAGACGAAAACGGAAACTGCTTTAAGTAATAATTAAATTAATATATTATGTGTCAAACGCATGTACACAGAAGAGGAGAAACTGAATACAAGTACAAATACGATAGAGAAATTGACACAAGACCGTAGACATTGATGCATGGTAATAAGAAGTACTTAGACACTGTTCTTATCAACTCATATTATCAGTTGTACTGATAGAAGCTCATTCCATTCAAATACGTATATTTTGCTTTAAGAACATACAAATTAAAGAAAAACACATGATAATAATATGCCATGTCAACAAACATATATTTTTGTCACTTCATCGTTCAGAAGAGAATTAACATATAGAATAGAGAATCAAAAAAATCTTCAAGACTTTGCTAATTGTTACTGGAAACAATCTGAATTCATGAATCATTTTATGAGAGTGACACGAAAAATGAAATATAATTCATTTACATGTATTGAAATTTTAGATTATGTGAACTTTAGTTTATAACGAAGTGGATTGTTTACCGTTAAGTCATTCGAACCTTAAAAAATCGTTGTTTGCTTCTTAGTGAAAACACACGTGCACTATCGACCAATTTATTTTGTTCACAATAAAACGAATATAAAGCTCATTCAGTTTTACTAGAGCCGAGGCGACCACAAAAAAAGCGTTGCAACAAGAAATCGAAAATTGAATGTGTGTAAGAGCGACTTTTGATGATAGTAAATATGTAAGTGACCAGATTCATTTTGAAGACAAAGAAGAACAGTGAGTAAATTTTTATTAATTCATCAAGTAAAATTTCAGTAGGTCTCAATGCATATAGCAATACCAAGACCACCGCCAACGCAAAGAGCTGCACAGCCACGTTTCAAACCGGTTCGCTTCAGTGCATGAATGAGAGTGACAAGTATTCGAGCACCAGAGCAACCAAGCGGATGACCAAGAGCAATTGCTCCCCCATTAACATTGATCTAAAAGATATTGAAATCTAAATAGATACGACAAAAGAAAATGAAACCTTTTCTGGATTAATGTGAAGCTCCCGAATAACTGCTACAGATTGAGCGGCAAATGCTTCATTCAATTCAAATAAATCTACTGAATCAATTGACCAATTAGCTTTACGTAGAGCTTCTTGTATTGCTTTAACGGGTGCTAAACCCTGAATGCAATATATTTTAACTATAATGTTAATTTCATAACAATAGAACATTTACCATCACGAGTGGATCTATGCCTGATTGTCCCCATGAAACGATTTTTGCTAGAGGCACTTGTTGTTTTATTTTAGCAGTACGATTTGAACAAAGAATCAATGCAGCAGCTCCATCATTGAGACCTTGAAAATGTGAATAGAACAATTTCAAGAACTGAATAGACGATGCGTGCAGAAAAAGATATTAGACCTGAAGCATTGCCTGCGGTAACTGTTCCAGCTAAGAAAGCACAAAAGTCAAATGTTATATATACGTATATACATTTATATACTTGATTACGTCTTAAATCAGATACATACCATCTTTGAATACTGTTTTCAATCTCGATAAAGCATCTATGGTTGATCCTTGACGTGGATATTCGTCATTTTTTATTTGAATGTCACCTTCGAAAATAAACGAGATTTTGCAAGAGCTATTCATAACAATATACTTTTAGGTGATGAGATGATAATCGGTTCGATTTCACTATCAAAATGTCCGAGTGACATAGCATGTGCACATTTCAACTGAGATTGTAGTGCAAATTCATCTTGTTCTTGTCGTGTAATACCACATGCTTCGGCAACATTTTCCGCTAAATTATCAACAATAAAAATAAATAAGAAACGATTATCTAGTATTCATTGAACCTACCTGTAATACCCATATGAATGTGATTAAATGCATCTGTAAGACTAGAAAAATAATCGTTAATAGATATTCTATTAGATAGTTTGATTCTTCTTTTTTTTATTACCCATCATGTAACATGGAATCGACAAGATTAGCATCGCCCATCTTTTTGCCATGCCTCATACTAACGCAGTGTGGTGCTTGACTCATACTTTCTTGACCACCAGCAACTACAATACTGGCATCACCTGTTCGAATAGCTTGTACACCTAGAATGACTGCTTTCAAGCCTGAACCACAAACCATATTAACTGTAGTTGCTGGTATATGATAAGGTAAACCACCACCACGTGCAGCTTGTCGTGCTGGATTTTGACCTTCAGTCGCCGTCAATACTTGACCCATGAATACTTCACTCACTTCATCGGGTGTGATAGTACCACCTGCCTTGAGCAATGCACCTTTTATTGCTACAGCACCTAGCTGATGAGCTTTCAGAGCTGATAGCGATCCATTTAACGACCCGATCGGTGTACGAACAGCAGATAATATGACAACATCATCGAGATCTGTATTAATATGTGTGGTCATTATCGAAGCGAGAATAGAAAAGACGAAGAAAATAAACTATCTAAACAAAAGAAATATCGGTGGTGACAATGCTAACGAATGATTTTAAGCCTTGATTTCAACGAACATATATCGTGAACCAATAATCATCATTTGATGATACACCCTCAAGTATTTCATTCTGTTTTCCATTACTTTAACCTGGAGCACAATCTAGTTTATTGTAAAGAAACGAACCGTGACGAATAGAATGTAACAGTGATTAACATAAAAAGCATAGAACGAATGACAACCTGTGAGCACAAGCGTGTTAAAATCGCTTGAATTATGAAATGTTATTGATTCAATATTGATTGATTTTATTTTATGACCACTAGTAGATATAGTCATAGACTTGAATAAATTTGTGAATTGTTACGTTTGAGAAGCATAAAAACATTCGAAGTAAGCATTTAAAACTCGATGATTTCTGTAAGATAGGCAAAGCAACACGCTCACATTTGACCATAGACTAATTTATTGACACACTTAAAAATGAAATATCTGCTTAGTTTTCATGAATATTTCGAGACTTTTCCCCCATTCCTTGGTTTTGTGATCATTATGTTAACAAAAATATTACTAAATATGACTCAAACGTAAAACTTCTATTCAAAGTAACAAATGAGCCACAGCTTATTACAAAATATAGAACACCACCTGTGGCAACAACGATGACAACTACATATAATTTTCTATCCCCAAAGAGTCATTCATAGCATGATCATTTGCATATGTAAGAAAGCGAAGAGCTAATGCTTTTTCTCATAAAATTTTCATACCTATCTGAATTCTTTAAAATTTCACAAAGACGTTCATAATATGAAGCAACGTTTTACATTAATATAGTAATTACATAAATAATGAATTATCTGAAAAGAAATTCAAAAAAAAACTTAATATTCTGAGTAGAATGAAACCAAAACCGGATTGATGCCTAGCTGAATTAGAGAAAAAACAGTTCATTAACAAAAGAAACAGAATGAAAAAAACAGCAATAATAATAATAATATTTATCGCATATTAAAACATTGTCATCGGAATGACTATGAGATAGAAATGGAACAAAAGACTAAATGAAAGCAATAGAAGAAAACAATGTCGTTCGCTTTGCTTCTAATTATTTGCGTACAAATAATGTGTCATCTTCGATTTCTTCTTCATCGTCATGAGCACCGAAGAGAGGCTCTTCCATTGCGTTTGGGTCTGTAATCAATGTATATCGTTTTGGTCGACGCTTTTTACGTAAACTAAAACAATCATAATAATAATAATAATGGCAAATATAAAACTAATTGATGTTATGTGTTTACTTACAGAAATGTTTTTATTCCAATGTACATTAAAACAAGACAAGCAATACCAGAAAGAACAATAGTAGCACGTATTAATGTGCTTCGATCCATGTTTGCAAAAGCACCATGTATTAGTTCTTTGCCTTTAATAAGTCGATTTTGGATAGGCGTAATTGTTTTTGAATTAGTTCCATTAGTCATTATATTACTAGTATTAAATGAACTGATTGTTGTATTATTCGGCAAAGTGTTAACAGTTAGTGGTAAAGTTAGATGAAAAATTAAACCAAGAATAAACGACACGTAGAAATCACCAGGCGACATTATTCTTACACACCACTTGTCAATCAATCTTTAAAAAGGCAAAGAAAAGAAATTAGAAACAGGTGAGTTCCTCGCCTTTATTCTTTCTACAAAACAAAGAAGAGATGAAATAAAATAGACGATCACTCACAAAAAAGCATGATTCACAAATAGACAGAAATTAAATAAAGCCGTATATATATTACATACAAACATAGATCTATCTGTGAATGAGACACTTTTTATTAGTACTGATGACAGTAGC
This sequence comes from Rotaria macrura, assembly GCA_900239685.1. Taxonomy (NCBI): domain Eukaryota; kingdom Metazoa; phylum Rotifera; class Eurotatoria; order Philodinida; family Philodinidae; genus Rotaria; species Rotaria macrura. The sequence continues at coordinate 111,000 of OENT01000221.1, read as the reverse complement.
GCTATGTTGCGACAACGACACACTTGACAGTATACGACTAATACAATAATCAAACGAGAGAGGACACTACTGCTCATAAATAAAAATGACTCTTTCATCATCACTCTTCAAAGTTATTCATATATACATATCTTAATATTCTCATCATTATGATGTGAAGTCTCCTCCTACCAAGGTTCAACTGCAATAATGTTTTCGTAGATCTTTGAAATAAATAAGAAGGATCAAATAATTCCTCCTACACTAACTACTTTAACATTCATGTCGTGTTTCGCGATGATGTTATTTGCAATTCTGTGTGAAGATTAAGCTAATTTCTGATGCGATGATATATTTGTTATTGTTCAATATTCTTCTTCGCTGCACATAGATATCATCGATTCTATGGCTTATTTAATTAGGCAATATTTTAGTGTTTCATACAATAGGATTCTGACATTACGAATGATTGAATGTGATTTTAGTAAGAATATCATGTAGCCTATAAACAAATGTTCACCGAATTCCAATCATCACGCATATTTCGTTAGTTTCTTCATGTTGACATAAATAGAGATTCTGTATGAGTTTTATTCGATCGATTGAGAAGATTTCAAAACTACAGTTATTATATCACCTATTCAATAGTTCGAAAATGTTTTAAGACTACTTTTACTTGTTAATGATTTGTATTTAAGTTCCTTTTGTAAACATATGCAAATGAGAAACACATGAATTTTGGGTAAGTAGAAATAATCTTCTGATACTCCTGAATTAGAATAAAAAAAATCGAATTCCAGATGTTTCACTGAGTAAAATCTAATATTTCTTTTGGCTTAAGAGTTAATCTCTCATATAAGGATAATTTAATACAAGCACAAAAAATATTATACGGAATTTTCAAGTTTAATACAGCAACATTTTATTTGTGTATGGATCCGTACGAATATTTATTTCAAGTCTATCTATCGACTATTTGGTTCAGATATATTTCTGATGTTCAGATAGAAAAAAAAATCTAAGAATATATACAATAGTGATAATAAAATTCTATCCATGTTGTGTAATGTTTATCTTTGGTTTTTCAATTGTAGAAATCTTTTTAAATTCTCTATTTGAATACCTGAATAAAGATACTCACTTTGTATTTGAAGATTCGTGCAGAAAGTAAACCAATTTTCTTTACCCTATCAGGAAAGATTCTCAAGTCAGAAATAAAGACATAATACTAATCATATTGATCTTCATGTGATAAGTATATGTAATAAAGTAATGCATTTATCTGGAAAAAAAAGTAAATTACTTATTGAATGATTGGAGAGTAGATCAATCTCTTGCGATAAGTGCTGATAACAAGAAACTAGACAGAGTGAGAATCGAAAGAATTTCTTTTAATCGTTTAAGACAGCAAAAGAAAACAATCAAAATACGAAAGGTTAAATAATAATTATTATGTTTGAAAAACCCATTCTCGTATGACGAATTGTAGGAATCAAAGTTCACGAGAAAGATAATCTAGGCAAGAATTAAATCCAATTGAATACTAGATACAGTCCAATTTTGTTTGTATACATGTTTTAAGTGATTCAGTTGTGTCAAGCGCGCATGATCAGAGAAAATCAAAGTGCATCGAGCATAACGTTTGGATTCTTCTATGCATTCTTATTTCAATAGATCGATATATTTTAGTCGAAATCAAGACAATTGTTTTTGTTTCATATTCGTATACAGATTGTCTTATCAAGATATTGAATACACCATGTTACTTACATATAGAATAGAGTAATCTGGATGTTTTCATTGCTCAACTGCTTAGGTCTATCACCATGAATACTTGATTCTTTATGTTTTTACGATTGAAATGATCATTATGAGCATCAAAAATATACATGAGAACATAATTGTCATATACTATTAATCTATAAATGATTATGATAATCTTTATGATTTCAATTCAAAAATTCTAACATTCCTACATACGTTTTCAATGAATACTCGGAATACAATACTTGAAAATATCAACTATCCATTGTTCTAACTTGCCTCCAATTAAAATTTGATATAATTAAATTATTTCTCGCTAAAAAGTATTTGATGACCATCTGTAGTAGAATAATTCACTACTGTAATATCTTAATTATGATGATATAGTAAAACATACCATGTACTACACAAAAAGTATTATTTCAAGTATGATAATCATTTTCTTATTTGCATGATTGTTTTATCTATGATCCAACTGGTTAATTAGTTGTCAAGACAAGCTATATACACGTAGTTTACAATAAATTCTTTCACTTTGAGTACTTATGATTGATCTCAGACGAAATATTAGTCTTTACAAGAATGACGACGATGTCAATCTCTGTATATAAGCATGAAACATATGTATTTATTATTAATAAAACATCTGATACAATAACATATCGTATTGATCTCTCGTCAACGTTTGTTTAGCATCATAGTTGATGTAAATATAAAAAGAAAGAGAAGAAAAAGAATCATGTCTATTATGGATATTAAATAGAATAACATAAAATGTTTGAAAACAAATGAAGTCCTATACAGTCGTACACAAGCGAACATAAGCAGCGATAAATTTACGAGTACACATATGAGATGAGAAAAAAAGAAATAGCATGATTAATCAGCCGGTTCATAGAAAAAAATAACCTAAATCACATTTTTTTTTCATCTTTCATTCATCATTCCATGCCTGCTGACCCATCATCTAGAAAAGAAAGGTTCCATCTAAGAAAAATTCATTTTATTTTCTTGGTTATTTACTAGTTGTATTGAGACCACGTCGAAAGTTTTTCTTAACTTCCGGTCGAGCTAATTGAAGACGTTTTAAGAATTCATTAGTTTTATGACGCATATGAGCATGTAAATATGCCTAGTAAGTAATCATATATGTGTGTAAATAAACAACTTGTGTTTAAATGAATATGTACATACTTTGCAACACTTGATATGATAATGAAAATAATTACGAAGTGTATGAATAAGATTAATAGTATTGTCACGTGCTGCTGCTTTCGTATGACGTGGAAAAAGAACTAAGAAGAACATTTGGTTAATATTCAAATACTTATGTATAGGTTAAGTCGTCCCCCGCCTGCTACGAAGGTTATTCGAGAACAATGTGATGAAATAGAATGACGTTGTCAAGGTAAATAGATCTGAATAGATAATAATACGTATTGAAGTTGAGCAACATTGTCTTCCATTTCTAACCTAGCGCTTTCAGATCTAGTTAATGACTAGCTATTGGAAATATTTATTATCGAAAAGACGCGAAATTTTTAATATTTATACTTGGTACAGTGTCGCTAAGTTTTCTCAAAAAAAAACATTCCATGGAAGAAAAAACTTGAAATTCTCATCCTAATTTTCACTAAAAACAAAAAAATCCATTCACTCCAACATGGATGGATTCTAGGTTGGGATTGTTCTGCATTATTACATTTTCACAATAGAAGCAAGATCGATGCGTTTTGAAAAGTTGAGAAGTAGGGGAGATGAACACGCACACTGTTACTTACCAAAGGTTAAGTAACCTATATTATCACCTATACGAGCATCATGCATATCCTTTAATTCTTCTGGTGGTGTACGATAACTAACAATAACTTGAGGTGCCTGTTGAAACTGTCGTCGTCGTTCTTTGAATTCCTAAATAAATAACACAAAAAGAAAATACATGGATCATTAATAAACATCTAGGATCGACAACAGTTCGTACTTCCATAAAAACACGACCTATAATATTGTCATCTGGATCTTTAAAGACAGTTGAAAAAATAACAATAACCCGATCTGATGATGCATCGACGTACATTGTTTCATCGTCACGATAGTGTATGACGGCTCGTTTATGACTGCTACTTGTTGATTCTTGTTTTGCTTGATAATCAAAGTATTTTTCAAAAACAGCAGCAAAACAATTTCTTTTAAGCATTGCAATTTTACGAACAAGAGGTGTCCAGGCATCATTACTATCACCTTTAGGTAATTGTGTATTAAAATTTAATGATAATGTTACATTATAACCTTCCAAAGGTGCAACAAGAAGATCACCATATTCTCGTCGAAGTACCTAAATAAATATAATTAATTACAACTATGAATACATCGAATCATAATATTACTGCAGAACTTACATCTTCGGTACCGTATTGTTCTAAATCACGAAAAAATTTTAATCTAATGCTAACAGTAAATGATTTATCACGTGAACTTGTTACATGATAAAGTGCACCATCAAAATCTAAAATATTTCAACCATAGTTTATTCGTTCTATGTTTTTGCTTCAAGATTGAATATTAAACTTACCAACAACATCCGTTTTAAGATCAACTAATTTTTCTTTTCGTAAAAATGCTTCGATTTGAAGTGTTAGTAATTCTTCAATTATACGATTATGTACTTCGAGTAAAATCATTGTTCAATCAAATTATACTTCCCACAGAACAAGCAAACAAACAATGAATGCTATATGACTAAAAACGAACTATCTAAAACATGAAAGTATTTTTATTCGAACGCTTTCCTTTTTCTTTCGGAATCAAGCAGTTGTCTAGATTTTAAGATAAATTTTACTAAAAAGTGTGCTCTAAACTTGTGTATACATATGTATTTATTGACTTCAACAATATGAGAGAATACCATCGAACGAACGATTGATTGATTTGATTGATTCATTCGCTCAAACAACTTTATATTGGTTTATACGGTTACAGTCTTGTCCGATAGAGGGCATTATATTTCAACAATAAAATATGACATACTATACGATCGTACACATGAGTAATATGATGATGATGATGATGCCGATGATGAAAAACATTTCAGCATTATCGGGTGTCTGATAAATCAGAGTTCTGTTGAAGGAAATCATGATTTCAACTGTAGGATAATCACTTTAGCATAAGAGGTATTTTCAACAACGGAGTCAAATAAAAAAGACATCGATGTTAGTGGTGTTTTAAGCCATTGATGAATTTTCTTATAGAAAAACTTTTTCTCGAGACAAGTGCACTCATATTCTCAACAGGAGCATTGTATACAAAACCTATTGCTCTATCAAGGTGGAATATTATTTTGTGTAATTAAAAGAACTATAGCATGTTATTATGTCATTTTTAATCAAGAAAGACGATTATGAATATAATAATAACTATTAATGATCAATACTATTCAAAAGATCTAGTTGAAGGCTTTACTTACAGACAGATTAATCGTAGATCTAAGAGATCAATGAGAATCTAGCAGTTGATTAAATATAATGGAATTTATGAAAGAATTAAAGATTCTTACAATTCAGTTTGCATATTTACTTAAGAGAACGTTAGCAACATTGCTTTGCTACTTACTAAATCTCTTATTAATAATGCCGACTAAGGTTGAGTTCAAGTTTTTGTCACGTCGAAATCATTAAAGAATAATGATAGCTAACTTTCTAAGATCTTAATCTTTTCATTGTTGACATACAGATGAACACACGATTTCTTCATATATTATTCATCGGTTTTAATTCAACATGATGTTTTTGATTATACATGATGAATGAACAAAAATGCAAAGGAAACGCGCGATTATTACAATCGAGATAACTTTGAGAAAAACAATGAATGGTTGGGCAAAAGATGCACTCGATTGTCTATTATCAATGACGATATTTTTCGAAAGTGAAGATGATCGTTTAACAATAAATGTTTCTGGTACACATTATGAAATCAATGTGTCTGATCTCATCAATTTTCCCGATACATTACTTGGTGATCCATTAAAACGAGCACGTTATCTTATACCAGGTACAAGTGATTATTTCTTTCCTCGTCATTCAAGTTCGTTTGAATCCATTCTATATTACTATATAAATGATGGTGTTCTAACTAAAGCCGAAACGATACCTTCGATAATATTTTATGAAGAAATTCGTTTTTTTCAATTAAGTGAAAAATTATCTCAAACATTTTACAATGATTATTTATCTATATATGAAGACAATCAATATGAACCACATTCGAGATTTAAAAGAAATTTATATCGAATGTTTTCTCATCCACCTGTAAATTATTTGAATTCATTGTTTAATATGTTGTCTGCTGTATTTAATGCTTTGGCTATTTATTCATTATGTTTGGAAACGAGTAATTCCTATCGAAATATTCATCATACAATATGGATGATAGCACATCCATCAAAACCTCTTAATCGTACAGAAGGTTTTAAATGTTCAGATATGAGTTTACGTCCTTATCAATTCATACCTTATCTCAATTCAGAAAATACAACATTAGAACTTCTTTGTGTTACATGGTTAGTACGCAAAACTTCAACTAGAAAATCAAATAAATGTTCAATTATATTGTTATGTTTTAAAGGTTTTATCTAGAATTATTTATTCGTACGTTATCTGCACCATCATTCATGTATCTTATAAATGATTCTAATTTTGCATTGGATATTTTATCAATATTACCAACAATATTAAGTCACATATTTTATCGATTTTATATGACAAAAAATAACGATGAGAATCTGTTCACAGTAAAAGAAACTCAGTTCTATGATTATTTAACATGTTTAAAATTATTTCGTCTATTTCGTTTAACTCGTCATGCCAAATGTTTAGAAATACTAATCAAAATTCTATACATTAATTTAAAATATATTCTTATGTTAACAATACTTATTATATTTGGAATATTTTACTTTGGTTTAACACAATTTATTCTTGAGCAATTACATCATGACAATGAACTTGTAAATATTGGTGAAGCATTATGGCATGTAAATATTGCATGAATAAATTTATGACATTAGAAAAAAAAAAACATTTATTTTTGTTTTATGTTTCTACTAGGGATTTACAGTTATTATAACTGTTGGCTATTCTGATATTACAGAATATCAATTTTTATCTTACATCGTTGCTATTTTTGGTGTATGGTTTGGTTTTATTTCAATGACTATTATTTTACCAAGCTTGACACAATCGTTTCATATATTTCATAATCTTAGATATCGTCGATATATGTTTAAACACGAAGAAAACTAAAATGAATCTATGATCGACGTTTTTTAGTCGATGTTTCAGACATACACCTATTTATGTTTGAGTCAGTTGTATATTACATGAATGCGACAAATTTTTGATAAACATACTAGTCAAATCATTAAAAAAAATCAAAGATTCCAGTATTCTAAATGTGAATTATTCATCTAGATGGTCGATGTACAAGTATTTGTAGATTTTCAAATTTATTAGAATTTTTGAAAATGTCGATGAATGTCAAAACATGTTCCATTGCTTTGTTTTTTCAGTCGAAAGAGCGATGAAAGAAAGTCTCTCTAATATGTCGAATAAACGAGTTCTCTGACCAATGAAGTTATTCATTAATTGTGATCAATTAGTTAGTACTGATCTCATACAAACAGTAATAATGCAGCAAAAAGATATTTTCCGAAATATTCGAACTAGAGTCCTGCAAGGCAACCTTAACTCATCCTAGCATGTCCTAACCTACAGGACAGAGTAGGTTTAGGGTACAAAGTTCATAGGGTAGGACAGGTTTAGGTTATAGGCAGCTTAGGTTAAGTAGGGTACGGTTACTAAAAACGTATAGGGATAAAATTATGGATGAGCTCGCATAGATAAAACTTTTATAGAGCTGAATTTAATATACGTTTCTGACACTTTTTTTGTCAAAAACAAGACAAAATTTAAACAGTTCTGTTATTAATAACGTTTGATTTTTAAGAAAATTTCCAAATACTTTAAAATTTTGTATTTGAGTGTCATTGAAAATCAATCAAATCTGCTGAAACATATTGAAGAAAAACTTCTTGCTGGCTTTTCCTTGAACTGGAAGCTCTAAAGGTATCATAGGGCGTAAGATTAGAGGTTTCCGGTTAGCATTAAAAGTGAAAATAATGCATTGATTTATTTCCCAAGGCAAATCTCTTAATACAAAATCTTTAGAATTATGAGCCGTATCGGTGGTAGGAATGCTAATTTAGTGAATAAATCGGCATGAAATTTTTTCTTTACCATAACACACCAATGCATTATTTTCACTTTTAATGCTAACCCGATACTTCTATGTAAGATGAAACATTTTTGTGATAGGATAAGGTAAGGATAGAAAGTTCATAGGATAGAATAGTACATGGTTGTGAAGTCTATAGGTTAGCGTCGGACTGGGGTACTAAAAGAAGTCGTAACCTGTAGAACTCTCATGCGAACATACAACGAATGAAAAGTCGCATTGTAACACAGTTAAAATTTCGATACTGAACTCAATGCACGTATTAATGTTGTTGGGTTATCCATTAAAAACTGTGTTGTAGAAACTGACTGATACTAATCAGTATTCATATCAATGAAACTGATTGTGATTATTCTTTTCTGTTTGAAAGAGAATTACTTGAAAAATGTTGATCTACTAATAGAAACACTTGATTGAATACAAGACAATGGTTATACAACATGGCTAAATGTCCTGATTCACAACAATCCTAAAAAGAATCATATGGAACAGAAACTTCATCATGTTCCTGTGTATTCGAAGAGAATAAGCAATTATTATTTTGTGTTTGTGTTCTAAGCAAACTCTAGATCTTATCTCTTTGAAGGAAAAACTTTAGCTTTTATTTCCGAAACGATGAAAAACATAAAAAGCATATTTCATCGAGAATCATCATTTCTCATATTACCTTAATTATTTGTTTTGTTTCTAAATGATTCAGTTTCGATCGATGATTTCCTAGATACAACGTCGCCATTTCAAATTTTCTTCAGAACACAAATCTTTAAGGTGTATTGCTTGAGTTCAGTCGCATTCGGTCGGCTAGTGAAAGGGCAACGAATAGACATAAAGAAAGCTTTTTTTTCTTCCGATTCTTTCGTTCATTTTTATAGAACAATCAATCTTACTGATATATGTATTTCTATTTGGCTGCATCATCTCTTGTAAAATTCCAGCAGTGAGTCACATCTATAGTACTTTCTCGTTTTCTAAAGGAAATCAATATTCAATATATGATTCACTACTTGAGTATTAACTAGTCTAAAAAATTTCATGAAAAATTCAATAACTTTAATTTATTGATATATTGTTTCTGTTATTTATATACAAACAGGAAGAGACTTAAGATAGTTCAAAACCGGCATTTGCTTTAATTGCATATCGTAATTTCTCCAAAAGTATTCGTCGCGTTTTATAATTGGGTAGCCTATGTAAAAAAATGAAAAGAAAAATTACCATCAGCATAATATTCATGTATAAAGCTGACTTTAATAAATTGAAACATGTTGAACTCGACGGAAGTCTTTCTGATGATGTACGATTAATAGTTATCATATTACGAAATATACTGCCCAACGATTCACCTTCTTCCTAAGATTTCGAAATTAAAAGAAAAATTAAACCTTATGTATGTTTGTAAAATTTATCTTCAATTTCTACTACATGTTCGGAGCTTTCTAAACAACGAATCGTAAACGGTGGATTCAATGAACGAAATCCAAGAAGTGGTGCTCGACTTGAACTGGTTACAAACTAAGAAAATTTTGTTGAATAACTGATATTAACATTCAAGAAAAACACAAATCGAACAAACTCGAAGAAAAAGTGCGCGTTCTTCTCTTGAAAAATCTTGTTCAAGTGTTTGCCAAAGCCATTTTATAACTGGATGTGATCGATGATAACCACCTTGATAGACAACATTCGATCTAGTATTAATCATATGTGAAAGAACGATGATATTTTTTCAATTTTTACGACTATAACGTACTTGAGATCTTCAAGATCAACATCAGATGATTCACCAGATATCAACTGCTGCAATTCAGGAACAGAAAACATATTAATCCATTCTGGTTTCATTAGTGTTTTGAAACCTTCAGTAAACATTTTTATTTGATTTTTAATACGTGTATATGTTCGATAAACAGACATTTGATGAATATAAACAATTCTAAAAATTCGATCAATGAAATAAAATCAACTATCATGCAGATGTTTTCTTTGAAGTCTCATTGATAAAGACTATAGGTGTATTTAACTGTTCGGTAAAAGAAATAACTTAAACAGAAATTTTCTTTTCTCAATACATGGGAATTTCGTTCCATTCATTGATCTAACCGACCACTACGATTACTGTAACTTGATCAATGTACAACGAGTCACATTCGATACCTTGAACTGAAGCATCACTCGTTAATATTCTCAATATACATAGTTCTGTATTCAAAGCTATCGATAATCTATTTCAGTTGTCTAAATTCTCAAAACAGATTTTTATAGTGTTTCTGAACTTTTTATAAGAGTTCAAAGGATATAATGTAATAATGATTGGATTGTCAATTAGTGGATAGGAATAGAACCTAATTTATATATCTCGGGAAGTGAATCTATGTCTGTATAATTATTTAAAGTTTATTATGATACTTTGAATATTTACTAGACAGAATAAAAAATTCTCAGAGAAAGTGGAATACTTTATGAGTGAGTTCTATTAAAAATGAAAGATACTGTCACATACTTATCATCATTGGTTACATTAATATGTCTTCCACATGGTTTAATATCGTAGGTAACCATTTCACCGAGTACATCTTCATCGATTGAATACGTTAATGTCAATGATGACACATCACCATCGTAGTGCTTTGAAAAAAAAACATAGAACAGAATGAAACGAAAGACATTGAATTTTTATTTTTTTGTATTTGTAAATTTTACTTTAACAAAGTTAAGATTATTATAAAGATCTCTATCAAAAAACATTAAATCATCAAAACATGAATAATTTTGATTTTTTCCAGATATTAAATGACGTAAGAAGAATGGTGCTAATTCAATATCCAAAACAATTTGTTCATAGACAGCTTTGCCTAAGATTTTACCAATGAAATTAAAAAGATATAGATAATTTTCAGTTCGATCCGATATTGGTGATGGATACAATGTGAGATTTTCTGTCACCTAAACAAACACGAAGAGATATGAATAATGAAACGAAAATGAATAGAATACTTTAAACAGATTAAATGCCGGATCGAATGCTTGTCGAGTTACTTCTTGAATAAATTCTTTGAATATTCCATTTTGATCAATACCCGCTTCAGCAAGACCTTGTTGATTAATAAAACTTATACGAATTGTATTCTTCCATATCGTTGATGGTGCATTTCGTAATGATTGAAACGCATCCTTAAGTAGATAAATATGGATGCAAATTTTCTCCATCTACCATTTTATACATACACCAAATAGATTTGTTCGATGAATTTCATAATAATTTCGTGAATGATGTCTGAACGGTGAAACTTCACCGCATTCTTTTTCTTTGTCATGTTCAATAAACATTTGAAGAATTTTAACACGCTAAACATAAATATGAACTACGTAGCTAAATAGTTCATGAACAAGATTAATTCATGAGATTCTATTCGTTTTTCGTTCAATCAGTTGATGCTGCTCATCGTTTATTTTACTCTTAGCTTAGTCTATATAATATAAATATATGTGAGAAATATACGTACATCTTTAAACGTAAGAATATGAGGAATTTGTTCGAGAAGATACAAAGCACATGAATCATCACGTTCAAGATCGGCCATAAATGACGATGAGGATTTCACTTCACTATTTAAACATAAATAGAGAAAAACAGTCTATCATGAAAAAGACCGTGTAATTGATAGATAAAATACATGATGTAAACAAAAAAACTACAATTGACCTTAGGTTATGGTATGAACATCGGTATCATACCCTTATAAATTCTGTTCAATGGTTAGATGTATTACAAAACTTCTCGTAAGAGCAGATTATCCGGAAAGTTCGTACAACTTGACAGTTCAGGAAAAACATGTTTCATTTCTAGTCAAACAATAATCGACATAGGATAAATCATCGATAGATCGATCATCGAGTCCTAGGTCGAGATATTTTGTGATTCAACATGATTCTGGTTGTATTTTGATCTCAGCCATGAATCTCTTTAGAAAATCTATACTTCAATAGTGCTTTTTTCCCAAGCAAATGAACGATGGCCTGTTTATTTCTATTAAAATGTCAGTGTATAGCACTATACGATATTGTTCGATATTAATAAAGAAAGTTTGATGAAAAAGAAGATAGTAATGACAACTCCTTTTTCAATCTAGTCAACATGTTCAAACAATAGTCCATCACATCAACTAACTAAGACCGTTTTACAAGATGTAAAAGACAAAAAGTAATTGCGTCGATTGAAATCAATATGATTTCTTATGGATAATTATTTACCGAATCAGCCAATGTGAATCAGGTGTAAATGATTTTCTTGAATCTCGTTCATGAAGTAAAATAAGAAGTTGATGTAATGTTTTATACAAAAGATTATTTTCTAATTTCGATTTTGGCGACGTTGTTATTGTACGTTGAAATTCAATGCGTATCAAACGGTAAACGAATTGATTAAGAAATAAACAAAGTTGAGACCATGATTCGAGAGTTAAATATTTCTGTTCTTTATACATTTCTTCTTCGTCTAAAACTCTTGAAAAACAAATGCAAACAAAAATTATTTCATTTTCAATAGTAGAAAGCAAACAACGATATAGAATATTGATGATCTTACGTTGCAAGATATGAACAAATATTACAAAATAATTGAAGTAAATCAAATATTGGATGATAGTTTTCTTTATTCGTTTCGTAAATCTTCAATAATTCTTTTAAACCACATGTTGGACCAATATTGTTTAAGAATTGCCAAAGACTACTGATTAAACTATCTTGTAATGAAAGAGCTAAAAATTATTGTTTTTCTTTTGAAAATATTGAACGTACAAAAACAGAAAATTTTTACCACAAAGAATTTGTAATCGTAGTTCAGTTAATATTTGAATTAATTTTTGATAAAACGTTGTTATACGGCATATCGATTGTGTTAATTCATCAGTGGTTAATTTTTCTGTTGTCGTTTTTGAATGAAATAATTTTTCAAATTTAGCTCGAATTATATCTTTTGAGAAGAAACGAAAAACAAGAAGCAACAATAAACATTTCGTTTTAAATGAAACTTTTTCATGCTTGATTAATTGCAATTGAGTTAGAAAATAGTTGGAACTCGTAGATCTTTGAGAATTCTAAATAAATATCTTAGTCTCTTCCAGAAGCACTACTTTGAATTTTGCACGTAGAGAAATGGTTGAATTGTTTTACGCAGTAGAAAAGCATTTGAATAGACTAATCTTCACTCACGGCTACACGTTGATGAACCATGAAAGATGTCTCGCTGCATTTCATACCTATAAAGGCATGCATGGATGCAAAGCGACTACGACAAATATAACAAATTTATCGATGAGAATAAGAAAATCGTTCTATTATAGACCCATCAGGTTGGATATTCAAACGAGACTTATCGGGTCATAATCGAAAGCTTATTTTGTACGTAATCTGTCGTTTCCTGCCAAAGATTGTCGATATTTTAATCGATTTCCACAGAATATGTTAGTGGCTATGAACGATTTAGGTGACAAATTTCTTTCTTGAAAATTATACTTTACGTTAGAAACATTGACAAGAGCTTGTTCATGATTTAACGTCGTGTGAAATCAACAGTAATACTTCATTAGACGAATTCATTCCTATAGTTCACGAAAGTGAAAAATCAATTTACTCGTCTCTTTTTTTGTTGTTGATGAAGATTGATATCCTGATGCTGTTGTTGTTGTTGTTGTTGGGATTGACTCAAATAACATATTAACAAATACTTTTGACCAAAGAAATTTATATTGAATAATAACACGTTGAATAATTTCTTGACTCGATCTTAAATCATAATAGTTTGAAGAGAAAAGATAACAACATAACAATGAAAGTATTATCTTTTCCAGACAAGAAGACAGTTGGATATTCCGTTGAATAACTGTTGACAAGAAAATAATAGAAGAGGGTCGTTTTCACCGTTAAAAAGAGCTGATTAGGATTTCTAGGGGATTTTTTGAAAAATCTATAACTGATTCCTCTAGGTTGGGTATATTCATCCTTTTCATTCATCCATATTGCAATCTAGTGTCTGCTATGTGAACTCTACAATTTTCAGATATTTCTGGTTCTTCCTTGGAAAGCAGAGTTCAATCTCCAGTATTTTAACGAATGTTCGATACGTTGAATTCTAGAACTCGAGTTGAAATTTTGCCTTGAGATATTTCTAATGCTTCATAGCATATCATGAAGGGAACATTCTTTTGAAATACTTCGATTTTCTTACGTATGTATGTGTCTTTCGGAGTCTGCTCTTTCCAAAGGTGAAAACTGCCCTCTTCTATCGTATTCCTAGCAAAAGCTATTCAAGAAAAACAACCATATGGCTTCTGTTTCCATAAAGGGGCATTTGTCTTACACAGTAATGCCACTTGTTTTTCCTTGAACATGACCAATGATTGGATTCCAAACACTAGTCATCTTTGTTTGTTTTCCACCTTGTTCATCGACAGTTTGTCGTTGTCGACAAGCATCCAATATATTAAATAGACAATGTATAAACGGTTGTTTCATAGGTTCTAATTGATTTAAATCGATACTAGCAAGTGCAACAAGATTACCTGTTTGTTTAGACAAAAAACAAACAATTACAAAAATATGTCTGAAAATATCATTCAAAATTTGTTATCTTACCAAGCATATAACAAAGTTCGACGATATCAATATTTTCAGTTAAACTAAAAAATGATTCTTTAATACTACATATACAAATCAGATGATTAAATAGATCTTTTTGACGAGCCATTTGAAAATACTTATCATAGAAGAATAAGGTGTATTTAATATTTAAAATTCAATATTTTTTTCTTACTTTATGTGAGCTTTCATTACATATTGTCATAAATGTAGGTATAATAAGAATTGTTTGAGAAAATAAAACAAGATAAGTTCGATTAAAATCACTGTTTAGCAAAAGTCTAAAAGATAGAAATATGTCAAAACAAACGCAACCAATAACAACAATTCAAATCAATCATATTCACTTAAAAGATAATGTAGCTACAATATTTCTGATCGATGATTCAACACGTCGATACATACAGCGAATCGTAACGATCTTTAATCAAATTAAATACTATATAGTAAAAATATTTAACAAATGTTCAAACAGAATATACTTTAAGAATTTTAAGAAGATTATGTTGACCAAGATGAATCAGATAACTACGATTAAGAGCAAACACTGTTTTTAGAAGAAGTTCATCTAAATATATTAACATATATAATCAATGATGTGAAAAAGAAATTTTTGAGTACACATCTAATTACAGATGTGTTTGCAATCATTTTCAGAAGAAAAAAAGTTCAAAATAAAGATATTCCTTCTTTAAAAATCTTCAAATCATAAACAGCTTAATAATCTTAAGAGGAATGCTCAACAGTCGAACCTCAATGGAATGCATCTGTTCACTGGTGATTTGAAAGAATTAATATTGACACATAGGGTATAGGTAAATTCTGTAATTAGAGAATCAGGTACGCAGCCAGAAATTCTAAGGAGTGGGGGTGGATCCCCCAATCTTTCACCCTAATTGTATCCCTGTGAAGAATATCTATCTTTAAATATAATACTGAAGAAGATATTTCATCATGATTTTTTCACTAGATTTCTACATCTATTGATAATATTTTGAACTCGAGAGGTAGAAGTAGAGATCTATTAAATAACCTTATTAATTCCATCATTGTTTCCTGTTTAAGAAAAATCTCCTACATTCATTCCATTCTATACTTTTATTGAATACTAAAATAATTTTACGTGTGTCTTATTTCAATTATGAGTTTTACTATAACAGATAATTCTTGTCTTGTTAGAACATACTCATATTTTTTTGTAGTGCTTTCCAACTTTGACAATCAGTTATAAGATCAAGATAATTAAAACAGCTGATAATTAGTTTTATATCATCACTAGTTGTCAATTCTGTTGTTTCGAGTACTTTGAGTATTATGACAAGAAAATCTTGATTCAGTTTCATCCATTGTGTATTAACTTCTTTATTAAAGAATGCAGCCAAATGGCTATACTGAAAAACAAATAACGAAACATTCATAAGATAGATTTCTCTTAATTCAAATTTCATACTTTGATATCATCTGAGATTAGACTAGCAGAAACATAATTCACTACACCTAACAGTAACTAAAAGTAGAAACAAAATAATGCAATAAAATGAAGTAGCCTATGTTAAATATACTTGTTGTAATTCAGCCGAGTTATTTTTAATTTTCATACGATTATAATAGAGAAGAAAATGTTGTAGATGAGTGAACATCGTCGACGCTATACAAGAAAAAAAATCATGTGTTTTTTATTACTTCAATAAATATAAAAAACGAAAAATCTGGTACCAAGTTGTAAAGATGGATACTTTTGTGGATTGGAATCAGTAAACCCGAGAAATATTTGTGAAAGTTCATTTCTTATTTATCAAAAATAAATTAAAATAGTATAAATAATTAAAAAAGAAATGAATTCCTTTGGAAATAATTACTTGCGATAATCACGATATTTTTTTCTCACGAGATAACCTCGTACTGTTCTTTGTATAGTTGTAGCTGCGTTTTGCATCTTTTTCTCACGATGACGAGCTTCACGAGCTTCATCCAAATTATGTAAAAAATCATTTCTATTTATTTCTGTTTGTGATTTTTTTGGAAACATTTTTCTTCGATCTTTCTCATCTAAAACTTAAACCAAGACCATCATTCATATGTCAAATCATTCGATTGAGTCGTTAAGAAATCCAATGAATTTTCGTCTGCCTGAGACATCTGTTGACAAAGTCCGAATAATGAATCTCGGCAGAAAGTTCTTTCATTATTCTTTTACAAAGATGATGACAAACTGAAATAGAACCAGCTCTACTGAAATGCTTGTAGAAGTTGAAAGTTTAGTTAATGAAAAGATAGTTGTCGATTCCTGTCGAATGAAGACTTAGTTTCTCTAAATCGAATTATATTTAAGCAGAAAAATAACTTACATTAATACACTTATGGATACTGGAAAATTTTTCTAAATTGTAATGGATGGAATAGAATTTGTCGAAATCAGAGATGAGTGAAATATACAACAATGATAAGCTAAAATAAGAATTGATCTAACTCATTCTAATGGCAACAAAAATATTTTGAAGAAATAAGTATGTTAAAAACAGCAATGAATTCAATATATTTTTATGCATTATGGATGGAAGACTTTTTAATTCAAGTGAGTGAATGTAATATGTAGAGAACTTGAAAAGAATTTTCTTTTTCTCTTAACATTGTTTTCTTCTTCTATTAGTTGTTAGTTTTATTCATTCAACTTTCAACACATATCTTCATCGTCATAACATAAATCGAAAGATTGTTTTCATCAGAAAAAATTGATCCTTTAATTTTGCGGACTGAATCGAAATTCTCCTGCTCCAACATCTAGTTTCATTTCTCTTCCTGTTATCGACGATAGAAACTAATCCTACCATCGTTGTGTATTCTAGCCGATGTGAACTTTGTATTTGACTTACTCATTTTAACCACAACAAGACTGTTCTCATAGGCTCTTTTTTATTGATAATATACCGAGGAGAATCATTCCGATAATCGGATAGGATTAGATACGGTTTTTTTCAATAAAATCAACAAAATCCTATCGGAACTTGAGAGATAGGAATGACTCTTGCATCAATAGTGTTGAATGTTATCAGATGTCCTACTTTAGGGATTGGACGGAATCCGATGCGAACTTCCGATCGACATCTAATAATGCTACTCGATACTTATTAACACCTAATTAAAAAATAGGGTTCATTCGTCGGATTCCTTTCCAGATCTATCTTACGAGAAACCGAATTGTATTTTACTGGTTGATCGGATTCATTCACCCGAGTACTGAATTGGAATAGAATAGCTACAAATCCAACGGGAACGATTGATATCATTTTTTTGAATGCTTTCATGTAAAATTTTATACTGTAGTTATGATGATCGTTTCAAAACCTAAGCGTCGATTGTTCTTTGGTAGGAAAAATTAAAAAAAGAAATGTAGACAATAGTGTCCGCTTGATACTTGACGACGAATCCATTACAAGTTTGTTTTATTATTATTATTTTTCTTGTCTAAATAAATTAGTAATTTCCGTCAGAAATTAATATAGATTGAATTATATTGAAAATATAGAAATGACTTATATTCGAACCTTTACCCAAAGAAAATATCATTTAGTTAGATAGAATCGTTTACATTCTCACTAGAGAATACTGAGCATGTTAGTATCGAATAACATTGAATCCTGGGAAATTAACAAATTATATGTATAGATTGCCCTTTCTCTTATTGCCTAGACCGCGGTATTTCGAGTTTTAAGATATTTATAGAATACTTAAAACATTTACAACTAATAACTGCATACATGTGTTTTTTTTCTATTATATCGAATTAAACTTCAAATGAAGCTCATAGAGTAAAACATGTTTTGAAAAAAGAAAAACACAGATTTTGATGCAGGTCAAACTTTTCTCTCTAAGTTTTTCTGTACTTTGACATGCTTCATTCCTGATGCACTTCGCTTTGAGTTTCCATCAAATATTAGAAAAATATTGGAAATAAAACAAGCACTAGTGAACTTTTAAGTTACAAGCGTCTTAAAAATACAATAAATATCCTACAAGTTGAATACCTCGGTCTGTGTACGACAAGAGGTAGTTTGTATTATGAGATTTTTTTCAACAAAAATCTTGCGCATCAGCATTCGAACATTGTTGACCTTGAAAATAAGACCCATTTTCAGTTACATGAATATCTATACGAACTAACTATTTTGATTTGATCATCGACATTTTCGATAATGTTCTATGTAGAATATAAAACATAACCAATGAAATTAATTTCTCTGAGTACACGAATTCGTAAGTTATGTTTCGATTATAAGTAGAAGATCGATTTCTTTTTGAAAATTATCGAAGAAAGCATTTCATTTGAACGAATGAGAATCTAGTTCATTTAACTAAATTAATCTGTTAACGGATTTACGGGGCCCCATAATGCCATGAAAATTTCCATTAGTGACTGGTTTTGTTTTCTTACATAACTCATATTCTTGTAATAATAGAAGACTCGTAACAAAATCAAAGTACGACAAACAATCATTATCATGATCAGTGTTTATTGCATGAATTGCTGCACGAAAAATTTCTTCATCATAATGAGACGTGAGATCTGATAGAACAATTTGAATATCTTCAAAAGTGATGTAAAAATCTTTATTGTAATCAAGTTCATTGAATGCAAGGAAGAAATCATTCGAATCATGTTTCGTAGGAGGTAAATGACATAGAATAAGAATAAAATTTTCAAAACTACATGGATCACGAGGATCGAGCTAAAATTAATTTAATTAAAAACGACAAGATTACAACTATGATTTTCTTATGTTTAAACCTGTAAAAGTTGCATTGTTTCAATTAATGTTAATTCAGTAATTTGTTCTTTAAAATCATGTAAAATTTGAAAGATACCTTCAAAATATATTTGTCGTTTATCATCAGCATAAGTATTAAAATGAAGTTCAAGTACATTCAATACATTATTGAGACTATTGCTCGAGCGTGTTGATGTATGATTAGTACTGATGTCGATGTCTTGTTGTGTATATATGAGTAACATTCGTGTTAATGAACAGGGACGTTCATTATTTGTTGTATTGCGATGATGATGATCAGTAAATCTAACATGATTTAGTGTACTTCGAGAAGTTCTTAGTTTTCTTATTTGATGATTGACATCATCAGGTACAACACGATGATCGATATCGGATTGTGTCGAATGATGATCAACAGAAAGAATTGATGGGTTTTTATCCATAGAAATATTGTGTACAGTTTTAGAATGAACTGTACTTAAATGATGTCGAGAATTTTTCAATAATGTTTCAGTTGTATGTTTTCTTTGAATATTCTCCATCGTTTTCGATGTTTTTAACATAGAATTTACAATTATGTACAAAAACAAAGACGTTTTCTTTAATTTTTTCGATGAGCTACATGAAAAATTTATACAAGAGATAAAAGCGCCTTTTTTCCTCTTTTTATTGTTTGCCGCCGCTTGGTATACTGGTAATAGAAAATTATTTTCAACAAAAAACAAGCATACTCATTTTTGAATGATGATGTTTTCATTTGAAGAAGGTTAATAGTCAATCTATATTGTAAATTTTAAAATTATTTTTCTAACAAGTATGCATGGGCTGTGGTTGTTCTTCACATGAGTCAATTGATAAAGATACTTTACGTGTAGCAGTTTTTGGTCTAGAACATTCAGGTAAAACATCACTCGTTCAATGTTTCAAAACATCGAATACAGTATCAAAAACGTTTGAATACATTTCAACACATGGTGTTATAGCTGTCAATGTTCGTTTAAATATGGAAAAAAATATTAATTTACTTTTATTTGATTGTGGTGGTTGTAAACATCAACGACATATTTGGCCCCATTTATTCAATAACGCTGATCTTATTTTATTTACAGTAGATAGTATTGATGTTACTAAGTTAAATGATGCAAAACAAGCTCTTTTTGATTTGCTTACTGATGAAAATTTACTAGATAAACCTTTACTTATTGTTTTTACCAAATCTGATAAACGAAAAAATCGAAATACGAATCATCTTGAACAAGCATTGAATCTTTTCATGATACAAGTGAATCAGACGGAAAAGAAAATTATGAAAATTTACTTCTAAAATTTTGTTTCATTTAGGATAGACATATTCATAAAGTTTTATTTTCATCCATAACATTAGATGGTTTTACTTTAATATCAACATGGTTCGCCTATTTTAATTATTGTAAACTTCATGGAAATCACATGAAACTATCAACTCGTTCATTGTCGTCTTCCAATAAATATCAATTACCTGAATCATTAAATCTTGACTCGTCATCATCGGAGACGAAAAAGATTAGTGTGCCGATGAGAAAAATAGTCAAAATATAATTAAAAAGAAAAATGTTTTGTGCTCTGCAATAGTGTAAGCTAAAATTACGAATGAAGAAATGTTTTACATTATTATTTCTTTTATTATAAGCGTAAACATAAGTATTTATATGTATATATGAACTTGAATTTCCATGTGTAGATGAGATATTATTTTCCTGAAAGTGAGATAGAAAATGGATGTTCCGAATGATTCCACTTTGTTCCATCAAACTCAGCTGTATATATGGCTAATGGTGGATAGGTAGATACTGTACGATAGAAATTTTCTTCCATTGTTCTTATACCAATGAGAGCATCGGTCAAAGCTAATAAGCCAGGTGCATGTGTTGCAATAAGTATAGTTCCACCACGTCCACTGTATCTATCGACAATGCCACGCATAACGTTAAAACATCGTTGAAAATATTCCTCTAATGTTTCAGGTGCATTCACTTTATTGATTAATGGACTGTAATCGAGTTTGATATTGAATCCATTTTCCAATAATTCTTTTTTTGTCATAAAACTTTCGACAACTTTTTTATGGAGGTGAGGACATTCAAATAAGCCTGGCTCAAGACGAATAGGAATTTGCTCCCGACGATTCATACCTATAGACAATAACAATTTGAGTATTGAATAAAGAACGCACATTTAGTGTTAGAAACTTATTTACCCGACAATATTCGTTCACATGTTTGAATACAACGTATAGCAGATGATGAAATACATACGTCGACTATTAGATTACGATTTACCATCTCACGTCCTGTTTTAAAAGCATTATTTAAACCGCGAACTAGAATAGTATCATATGTTCAAAGTCTTGTATATTCAAAAGATAGTGAACATGTAAACCTGTTAGAGGTACATCGAATTCATATGCCTGATAGGAACTTCTCTTTGGTAGAAGGACTGGTAAATTTCTATCATATGCTTTATATTCGCCTGTTCTAAACGCTTTGATAAGCCAATCAGTTCCCAATGCTTGATTAATTCGTTCACTATGACGCATAAATATAATTCGTAGTGGTCGTATGGATACTGCAGAAGCCTGCACTTCATCACGAGGTGATGTTCTAGTTGAGTAGATATTATGTGTAGCATGATTCTTGGTAAAAGGCGATTGATGAAAAATTCGTCGATTAACACGAATTTGACGACGATTTCCATCGCTTTCTGAATTCGACTCTTCATCTCTATCGTCATGAGTCTGTGTTCGCCCATGATGTGAAGGGACTGCAAGAGAATTCATTGACGATAAATTTGGCCGAGTTGTATCAACGGGAAATTGACTTGATGTTTTTAATAGAAATCGTTTTGTAGGTAATCTTGGTGAAATTAAATGTTCATAGCCATTATGCATCTCAGTATTTTGTTTTAACGTAGATTTATGAGTTTGTATTGCACCATCCGTATCGTATCCTGAATTTCCATTTGTATGATTTCTTAAAGCATGTGAATTAGTTTTGCCATGGAAAAGTGATTGATCAGTTGTAATTATAATCGGAGGAGATTTCGGAGATTGTTGATGTAAATGATTTTGCGCACTATTGTTACTGTTATGATCTGATGTTTTTCGTGACAGTACATTTACATGTAATAAACGATGATTTTTTGAATTATTATTAACAGCATTGGTATCACCATTTGTGATAACCAAGTCACGATATATCGCATCAGCTGAATTATCGACCATACTTTTCGTTTTGTTACGAATTTACGAATACTACCTTATACAAAACAGAGAATGTAAATTTTTTTCCCTTGCTCTTCTATTTACCTTCATGGCGCACTTCTCGTCGTATGTATACGTTACACATCACTGCTTTACATAAAAATCATGGTCATTACATCAGGCAAATATACAACAATAGTGTGAGTTAAAATGACAGACAGGCTGAAAATTTAAAAAACAAATCATAGCTATCGATCAAACAGCATTAGGGAAACGAGTTGACCAATTTTTCTATTAATCGAAACATATTGATTAATTTTTCATTGACAAACGTTGAGTATTCACCTGAAACGACTCGATCTATATCTATATCTATATATATATATATATATATTGAGAGAGAAAAAAAACAAGATAGATGTATGCATGTATAGATTCCCACATGATTTGACTATGAAAAATGTTGAGTCATCACAATTTTTGCGTCTTCACTATATGAATCTATACTTATACTATTAATTGTCAAACTTCATTTATTGATAGAAAATTTTGTGCGACATTATTGCTCATTGTTGTTATTAGAAAATGACTTACTAATTATAGATCAATATTTATATAGAGCTATTTTCATGCAATACATAATTGTTTCATGCAATACATAATTGTTCGTATAATTTTCAAATTATGGCAAATATGACTCAAAAATCGAAGTCATGTTGTAAAAATCAGACAGACTTTCTCCATTGAAGATTCAACAAGGAAGATAGAACATACTTTGCCATAAACAGTTTATGTTGAAATAAAACAGAAAAGAAAAAGAACAAAAGATGATTTCAAAGTAACTGAATCCTAATGTGAAATAAATTTCTTTATGCACAGCGCATATGATGACTAATTGGTTTGAAATATATTTCCTTGAATGGACGATTTAGATGTTTCATCATCTAACAAATAACAATAGATAACACTAGCAGAAGATAACACTTCTTACTTTTCTATCAATTGATTATCCAATCGAGAAAATAATGAATAACCATTGTAGAAATGAAGAAAATCATATTACCGAAAGAGAGTTCTCGTATTTCTTGATTTGGTGCAATTCAATGATTGAATGAGAACAAATTCTTGTCTCCTTGATGTTTTCTCTCTCATGACAACTAATCATTGAAAATATCAAATGAAAAGTGCTAAAGTTTAGCATAACACTAGATGTTCATGTTCTTGTTATACAAAAAAAAAAGAAACACTAATCTGTAAATGCTCTTATGAATTACTCTACTATCTTTATGATTCGTTATAGCATAAACAAGTGACAAATGAAGAACGGTAAAATATAATCATTCTCTGTTATTTATTGTTACGTAGAATATCTTCAAATGGGATGTTGTAATCGACGGCAATAAAAATAAAATAAAAACCATGCCACAGTACAATTAGCTTACTAATAAATATTAACTTAAATAGAAACCATGTTACTTTTCTTGTTTCATCGTTTTTTTTTTGTGTTTATCTATTTGTTCTTTTGACAAAGACAAATGTGCTACATGTATATAGTTATCTCATCTCATTCTCTCTGTTGTTCTAATCGATTCTTATCCAATAATAGTAATGATCGATTTCCTGTAGTTATAAAATAGGAACACATAAAACAAAAAGAAACAGAATACGTATTATCATTGTTTGATTATGTAGAATGATGATATACAATGATTATTTCATTAGTATTATTCATGTCTTTGTTTTATTCATTAAAATCGAAGCAACTATAAGAAGTTATCGATTTGAACGTCAAATTGGTTCAAGCATAGTATTACCACCATGTTTTCCAGCGGTGTCCTCAGCAGACGATGATGTCACAGTAAGGAGATCTATGCTTCTATGATTAACGTATCTGATAAAATGTATCTTCTTTTGTCATTTCTCTCTAGACCATTTTATTTAAAGCAGATTCAGGTGAATTGTTAGGTATGAATGGAAACTTAATTTCAAATCATCCACGTTTAATGATGAAAAACTCACATTCTTTCGAGTTAGTTATTCAATCAATTGAATTCTCAGACGAAGGCCAATATGAATGTCGAACCGAACAACTCATCAATTATGTCGTTCAGTTATTTGTTAATAATTGTACGAAATTCATAGAACTTGTTTGTCTTTTTCTTTCCGTAAAAATAGAGATGACTTCCGTTCTTTATAGCCACAACGATTCATTTAAATATCGTCGAAGGTTCGAACATTACGTTAGAATGTAAAGAAAAAGGCATGTGGATAATTGAAGAAACATATAGAGGAGGACCTGTTCGTACGTATGCTTTAGTTTTCATGTTTGTTTCCTATGATTCTGTATTCATTTTTACAGGTTCACAATATACAAGAGATTTAATCTTGAATAATGTAGAGCGAAATGACAAGCGTTTTCGAAAAATTATCTGTTCAACATTCGATGGACGTGAAAAACAAGAATATGCTATAAATATCATTTGTAAATAATTGTATTCATAATACTTGAAACATTTTGCCAAACGTTATTTTCTCTTCTATTTTTTTTCAATTAGATAAACCGACTGTCAAACTTGGGATGTCCGCAAAACGTAAACTAATATGTATGATATGTTCTCATCCATTACCACAACGTATAGATTGGTGGTGGAATAGACGAAAAGTACGTAATGACAATTTTCATCAAACAAACATCAATCAATCATGTGTTGCTCAGCAATCACTTTTTATTCTGGTACGTATCGATCAATCTAATTCTTGGATTGAGAATAATTTTTATTTTTCAAGGAAAAAGAGTATGAATCAGAACAAATAGTTATATGTGAAGCAGAAAATGTACATGGAATAGGGCGACATAGTTTACATTTAAAAACAAGTGAGACGTTCAAACTAGGCGCACACCGAACTCGAGTACAGACCATGAGTTCCGTCATACACGGCTTCGGTTGTATCCGGGTATATCAAGCCCCGGGTAAGATCGAACTCTGGGTATCATTGAACCTCGGAAAGTTCGGGCTCGGTGCATGGCTAAGTTCAAACAAAAACAACGTTTGAACATTTCTCTTGATTTTATTTTTCTTAATTTTTACTAGAGTCGGCATCAAACATGAAACAAATAGTGCAAAAATCGTTAATTACTTCTTCAACTAAATTGATAACAACAACATTATCACTAAAAAATAAATCTTCATATTACTGTCGAACATTTCATTGGACCATTTCTATTTTAACATTCATTTATTTTCTAGATCATATTACATTCTTTTCTTGATGCAGACAGTCACATAGCAATAGAAACATTATTTTATTGTCTCACTGTATATTTCTTATTATTCTACATAGAGCATTCATAACTGAGAGTATGATTTGTGAGTGAAATAAAACTAAAAACATTCAGGGTAAGATGTCTCACATAGTCTTAAACGCGAAAGGAAAACTCAACGATCATGATATAGTTGATGTGCGATTCATCCACTTCCAGAGTTTCAATTGGAAAATATTTCGTAATAAATAAACGTAGTCATGTGAAGTTATAATTTCTCATCTAATTATTTCATGAAGTTGATGACTCCCTGTAAGATTGGAAAACTAAGTGATGCAGCAAAATCGCGTATTTTCATACAAACATATACGAGTATCATAATGGTAAAATATGTTGATACCTGCCTATTCACCTATTGGAACTAATAATTCACATGCTTCCGGTGAAAATTCTGTCGCAGAATGACTGCGCGCAATGTATCTAAAGTCGATAACGATACCACAGAGGGCGACATCTGTCCAGGATGATGCATATGTATAATAGGCTTTATTGTTTTCTATTTCACGTTTTAATACTATATCAGAATTAGAAAATTATTTGGGAAATTTTATTGAAAACTCATAATAAATTAATGGAATATTTAGTGATTTTAAAAAAATAAGGTATAATAACGCATAGATCTTTTTCTAAATTGAGCTCTTTGTTTGATTGACCAATCATAGTTCATGTTATAATATGATTGTTGGTTGAATTAAATTAAATTCGACTTCGATCAATCAATCAATTGGAAATCTTGTTTAACTCTCACTGAGAACAAACACATTTTATTATTTTTATTTCTGACTGTGAGCTTATTTATGAACATGTCGCCAATATCAGTCCGTCAACCTGGCGAAGTCGTCAATGAAGTTTATTCACATAATATAAAATCTCTTATTGAAATGTGTTTCGATGCTGGTGATGATCCTACTGTACTGGTTGACGAAGTGAAACATGAACTACAAGTAAGCACTAAAAAGAAAGACATTTTGAGCTTGGTTTAGAACTATGCCAATATTTCTTATTTAGAAAATGGTAACTGAAATGATGGCCGAAGATGAGACATTACTTGAACGTAAACGAACTGAAATCGCACCTATTCGTAGTCGATATGAATCACTTTATCATGAATTACATCCGGATAAAACTTGTCCACAATATGAAAATACTCTACCTGTTCTTCTAGCATTACGTACATATGTTGATGAACATAAGAAATTAAAAGAAGAATACGAAAAGTTACTCGGACGTGAAAAAGATATTCGACGTGAAGAAAAACAATTGTGTAACGAATTAAATGTGCATTCTCTACAAATTGATAATCAAAATTTTTTGTCTAAACAATTGGTTACACAAATGAGTCTTTTATCAGAACATATTGTTGAATTACGTGCAGAAAAAGTACTATTTCTATTTTATAGTTTGTATGTAGAAATAACGAATTTTTATATTATTTCTTACAGGCGAAACGCATTGCTCATTTAGCAGAAATATTGCGAACATTAGATCAATTTCAATCAGTTTATGGATGGAAGTTATCAGCAAATGAAGTCATGATTAGTCGATTATTATCACTTGGACTGAATAAAATTGAGCAATTTACTCTAACGAAAGAAGCTGTTGAGCTCGTTGATAAAGAATTCACTCAAGTAATATTATCAAGTTTTTCTTTTTCTACTACAAATACTTGTTTTTACATGGAATAAATAGATTACTGAAAAAGTACAAAAGGCAGAAGCTTGTTTCGAACAATCACATAAACAATTAACAGCACTTATGCGAAAACATCAATCATTAATGCCGAATGATAAAGCGTTAGTCGTAACGAAAGCGAACCAATGTCGATTATCAAAATTACCTGACGTATATTTTTCTATCACTATTCATTAATACTTTATACACAGAACATTATTTTTCCTCGTTTCTAGCTTATTGCAGAAGTTGATCGCTATACAGAACATGCCATGGAAAAACTAACAACTGATATATTGAAAGCACGTGAACGTATTCATGTCATACTCAATAAACTTTCGTTCAATGACGTTACTGCTGATTCAAAATATGCTATATTATATACTAGTAAATATATAGATTAGAGATGACATCTTTTATTATGATAGTTGTTGTGTTTAATTTTGTTTCAAGATGATTTTACGGACGATATTTATTTTATGCATGAAGAACTTTTACAAGAACTCGAAGCACAATATGAAGTCAACAGATCCATGTATGAACAAGTTGAAATATGGAATGAACTTTTTCTTGAATTTCAAGAATTTGAAGTATATGTTCTAATGTCTTGTTTATTGATTTGATTTAACCTTGCGAACTTTGATTTCATTATAGAAAAGTGCCAGTGATCCACAACGATTTCATCGTCGTGGCTATAGTGCATTAACAGAAGAAAAAACTCGTAAAAAATTAGAGGCAAATTTACGTGAATGTGAATTACGTCTTCAAAATCTTGCCTATGACTTCATGAAGAAAAACAATGGACAACCATTTATTATGAGTGCTAATGGAAAAGAAATAGCTGATTATATTCAACAACGAAAAGATAACTACACTAAAGCTAAACAACTTCAACGAGAAGCATCCAAGGTAAGCTGAGTAATGTTTTTATTTAAATTCTGAAAGCAAATATATTTGTATATTAGACGCCAAATTCAAAGAAAAAAGCTCGATCGGATATAATCATACGCGTTCGTCCGGCTGCACTACAATCAGTACCTAGTAGTGATGAAAAAAATAACAATAGTGCCTATAATCAATGTGCTACTACACTTTGTGTACCAGTTTCAAAGAAGAAAAGAAATGTTTTCTAATTATATATTTTTTCCTATATTATTTATTTATAAATCATAATTTTTTCATTATTTAAAAATAAATCCATTTACGTAGTAATACTTAAGTATGATCATTTACTTTTAATTTCTCTTCAATGTGAAAAACAAGCAAGCAATTATCATGGAACTGATGAATTTATTTATTCTAGGCATCTACACAGAAATCATCAACAAAATCATTCGTAGGACGAACACCCTTGAAAACTAAACAGCTACCTGATACTTCATCGAGTGCTGTATCTAAACGTGTAAGATTATTATTTCATATTTGATTTCGTCTGATTACGAATTTTTTCAGTCCGATCAAAGTTCAACAATGCGTACACCTTTAAAAACTGTTCGTCGTGTTGCTCCTATCCCACAACAATTACCAAATGGTAAAACTCCGCTACATAATTCAACAATGAAACTACGATCACAAAAACTTTTACAAACAACAAAACGTTCAAACATAGATCAAATATCATCAACAATAGTACCACCAGCTAAACAACGTTGTCTCATCAATCAAGTTATCGATGTTACACAAAATATTTCATCAAATAATATCATATCAGCAAATACATCGACAGGTTTTAAAACTTCAACAATGGTAAGATATCCTTATTATTTCATCATCATGAACTACAATATGTTTTCTATCCTTCTAGATAACACCAGGCAAACGTCCCATATTGAAACGAGCTATTCCGACTCCTATTCGTACGCATAAGAAGAATTAGAATAATAACTGTTGTATATTTGTCTTGTTTTTATTTAATGTACATATAACAAAATAGAAAAGAGAAAAATAAATATATATATCAACGTATATTTTGCTAGCTTTATCTGACTAAACAAGAATAGATTTTGATAATTTTTTCTCTTCATTATCATTTAATATTGGTATGTCAATATAATTTGGATTGCTGAAGGCTGGTAGAGATTTTTCTGTTGGTTTAATAATTGTTGTTGTTTTACGTTGTCGTCTCCGTAGTTTAACACGTTCAACGCGTTCATTTTCACGTGCAACAAATTGATCGATTTCATCGGTTGATTGGTTTGATGACAGTACAGTTACACAAGGTAGTATTGTGCTAACTAATTGAGCTCGTTCAGGTTTTATTAATTTCTAGAAAATACAGAATTTTACAAAACGATTTCAAATTACACAGCTATTATAAATCACAAATCCATCAACTCTTAAACTTGTAAAATTTATCCATCATTCAATGTAAACTTGATTAGTGACATAATTCGGACATGTCTAAAGTAACGGATAAAGTCTGTCAAAATAGTAAGACATCTACTTGATGATGGTCATAGTTCCATTTAAGATTGGTTTTATTAACAATTGTAAAGATTTTTGTAAAACTAATTCTATTCAAAAAGAACAAGAACCATAATAGATGTCTACTTGAGAGTTTTCTTGAATAAAAACTCATGAATATAAGGTGCTCCATAGCTTTATGTTGCAAGCATGGATTTCTGTCAAACTCAAACCATACTGATCAATAGAAATATTTTCGTCTTCACTAAGATGCAATAGTTTTCCTCTACTTCTTTTTAAGTAAACCTTTGGTAAATTCATAAAAAAATTCAGAATCATCATCGATAATCATTGTACTCTTCTCATAAAACACATTTCATGTACATAATAGACTTTTCTCGATTGTTTAGTGATTCGTGATTTTGTTTCTTATTATTTTATGTAGTGAAATTCGTTCATTATTTTTTAAAGATTATTATCATGTAAGTCAATTTTGGAGACAACCCTCTCAAGAATCCGATAAGAAATCTTCAGGGAACAAAATTTTGAAACTAGACATGTACTGTAACTATTGATTTTGTCTTTTATCTAATCGATAGCGATCAAACAATAATCGAAGAGATACAAGCATATGTTTTGATTGTAATGAAGATGTAAGCTTATATGTGATCATTATTTTTTTAGTTGGTTACATATATATATAATATGTCACTCTCTATGACATATAATAACCAATCAAGTAACAAAACAAATCCCAAATGTTTTCAATTGAGCAATACTTGTAAAAAAATCGATGCAAAATCCATCGAAATAAATGTAGTCGTCTTGGGAATGAATCATTTTGTATGTAAATATTATCGATTCAATATATACAGCAAGTATTGCTGGGCTCATCACTAAAGTCTATCATGATGATGGATAGATAAATCTGTAAAGTTTAAGAAAAGACCTATTTGTAGATTTTTCTACTTTGCCCTATTCTTGTAATACCATCGAAAATCTAGTTGTCTTTGGTGGAATAATAATAGGTTCATCTTCTAACATTACACAACGTTTTCTCGGTTTAGCATAGAGAGGATTGAGATTTTCTTCGTTTTGTTCTTCGTCAATACGTTGATTAACATAATTATGCTGTTTACTTGATGGAGGACTTGTTAAACAATTAGCTAGAAGTAAAAGTGGTATATGATTTGTATTTGTACATGAATACGAGTAAGTTTGTTCGATGTTAATCATTAATGGACGAGTAAATGATAAATTTGTTTCATCGATTATATCATAAATTGGATTTGAATACGAACGTACATTCGACGTCATACTACTGTGTAGAATAATTTAATCATTAATCTCAAAAGACAAAGAGAAAAATAAATAAAAAATTTTCTTTTTATGGATTTTCTTTTCATTAATCGTAGCAAAATGTTTTTTTTTTTGAAGAAAAAAATATATAACAAATAGACATATCTATACACAATTCATTTGGAAGAGGAATACAAGTAGTAAACAAAAGAAAAATAAACGAAAGTATGAGTTTTTATTGAATATCGAGAATGAAAGAAAATGACATGGTAGACATCTGAAATTTACTATGGGTAAACGAAAACAAAAGAAAAAACAAAACATACAACTCTATCTATCATGAATAAATTAACATAACAATTGTTTCTTTTCTTTCTAACCGGACATTAGTTTATGATATATTTCTATCAGACAGACAACAAAGAGAAATCAACGTTCTACTGATGAAAATCGATTATTGTAATTACATGTATAGTTTCTAAAATATTAAAAATAAAAAATGAATACTAGTCTATTTATAGAAATTTGAAATATTTGAATAAATATAGAAAATAGTTAGGCTGTCGTGTTTTGCTGCAAATTATTTCTCAAGATAGTTCGTAATCAACGGTGTGTATTATTTATTGATATGGATTATTGTTTTGTTGATGCTGTCGACTGATTTTTCTTTTATTCCCATTCATGAAAATAGACTTCACGGACGACTGTGCCCGCGAATAACTGAAACGTAAAATGATTTTTTTCTACATCGTTCATTTTAATAACTGTGCTGCCTGAAATTTGTTGCATAGTATTAATGATTTTTGTGATCTTCATTAACCATTCTTTTTATTCGTGTTCATCGACCCGATAACATGCAAACACAAGTGTAGCTTTCCATTGTTCATATTAATCAATTTTATGGACATGAAAATGTGAGCTTCTAACAACCGAATGAATCGCAAAACAGGTCAGAATTTTTACATTTTCTTTTCTTATCTTTTTAAAAAGAATTAGAAGAGTATCATTTTCAAATATCGAACAAAACTATATCTTAAGTTGGTAGGTAAACCGAATCTACTTAGACATATCGTGATCGATAAACAGCCTACCGAATATTGTCTCCTTTCTTATGTATGTTTCCGCTTTTAATCTTTACTAGCGAGAAATATTCTATCTGCGTAGTTCTATTGTATAACTAATTCATAAAAAGTGACTTTTAACCACACGATCCTATTACCATAGGAAATGTCATACAGTGAAGTGAGAATCTATAATATTTTCCGAGCTCAAGAAAATAGAAAGATTTTCCTATGAACTTCCATGAATAAAAATCGATTATCGGACTCAGTGTTTTAAATTTACATGTTATCTAATTTCATGGACTCATTCGTTGTTTTGATTGGTAGACTCTAAATAATAGTTGTAATAACAAAATATCGACATCGAATAAATTTATAAACAATTTTTTAATATTTTACTTCATAAGATTGATCCCAAAACGTCACATCATTGCTCGCTTCAGCTAGTCGCGCACGATCTAATAAATCATAAACTTCCGATTGTGTATAATGAGTATTTTGAAGAATTTTTCTGACACAATCAATTGAATATAAACTAATTTGACTTGACATAAACTTAGATGTCATCAGTTTAATTAATTGTGAACAAAGTAATGGATATGATAATGGATCAATAATAATCGGTTTAAAGCCAATTTTATTTGCCTGAACAAGAAAAAAAGTATCGAATATTTTCAATAACAAATAAAAACATGTACAAATTAGATTTACAAAATTTTTAAGTTTTTCTTCATTGATTCCATCAAGTAAATTCGTAATAGAAAACCATGGTAGCATAACATAAGAATTGTATCTAGCAAATATCAATTTATCATATTGATTAATAAGTACAACTTTAAATAATGATCTAGATTTTGTTTGACATGATTCAGCCGAGACGAATGATGAACGATGATCATCATTTTGTTTTTTAACACATGTATCAATTTCACACATAGCTCTTAAACATAAAAGTCTCATTCAAGAAAAAACACAGAACTTATTCATTCAACAAAACAGAACGAAACATACTCTCCAGCTTTCCAATAAAGTGCAATCATAGAATGCATTGGTTGACCATTATCATCTAACATATAAATCTTCTCCGACGAAAAACAACATATTTAGATAATTATTCGATTTTTTTAAATATTGCAAACAGATTCCCTACCAAATTTTTTTCATTCGATATATCATCGATTGGTTTAGCCATTTGACAATGTATTAAAAAATCATTGATACAAACGTATGCTTCATCGTGTAACGCAAATAAATTCACATAGAATGTATTGTCACGTCCTTTGTGCAATGGTTCAACATCACATTGACAATTTTGTACAACATTTTGAAACGTTTTTAATACAACATCATTCCATTGATTTTTATTATTTCGATTATCAATTGGAGCTATTGATGCTAAACGACATGTTAATAAGTAAACAGGTCGTGTCGAATATTTTGTTAATATAAAGCGTATACGTGAACGTGGAACATGTTCTTCCCATGAATTTAAATCAACGAAAAATACATTTACAGTATCATCTAATAAATCATATTCCATTATTTGAGAACGATTCCATGCTAAGGCATTTTCATCCCATGTGACACAAAGAAGATTTTTACGTAGATATTCCGATGATATATGTAAATCATCGATTGAATTATAATAATCACTAGATAATACAATATTGAATTAAACTAGACAAACTTTACGAAACTATATTCACTTCATGGTTTTAAAAAATGCATCACATGCAAGTAGATCTCTTGTTAATTGAATTGTAAATGCATACGGTGATATTATAGACACAATACAACATTGTTGAATAACATTTAATTCTAATGATGATGTTTCATATTTATATCCATTCGATTCAATATCAACTGTTAAGATTTCATTTGTAAATAAATAAGTTTCTTTATCGGATGAATTCTTCTAAATATCGGTAACATTCATCACTATGAATTAGTCGAAGTTATCATTATTTCCAATATTAAACTAAAGGGAATTTGTTCTCACTCAAACATAAACAATCGAATATTTATTTCAGATACATAAGAAAATAGTTTCATATAGATATTGAATTCATTTCATGATTTCCACCATGATATACATATTTGGTTCGAATTTATTGTATTCATTTATAGCTGAACTTATTGTTCGTTCATTCTAATCGTAACATTGGACAAAAATCTCCGAACTTTGTTCATGTCGATGACTAGTTCAATACACGCCTTGTTTTTCATTTTAAGATAAGCAGAAACTAGTTCAATTTACATTTATTTTTAATGTGATTGATTAAAGGTTTTATGTTAGTTATTGATGAGAATCTTCACTAATGAATACTGTTCTATAGGGAAACGTTCACTAACAAGAATGCCTTTCAGCAAGTTCAAAAAGAGTTGATTCTTACTAAATGTAAAAACTCGTTACAACTAACATTTTTCTATCCGTTTGGAAATTGTTTAGGTTAAAGAGAGTTTTCTTTTTCTTCAAAAGCCACTATTACTTGAAAATACAAGGATCTATTTATTTTTGTACTTGTTTATGGATTCTCTCGACCTCCGCTTCTCTCTCACATGCATGGTTCTTTTCTTCAACGGAATTTCTACTGATAAGAATGTTTTGTTATAGATCATGAATGTGATTTAATTCGATTGAAACAAACTTACGAATATTGTATTTGACTTTTTCGATGAAAGATTTAAATTATCGATTCTATTTTGACAAACAAGAATTTGTTCTGTAACATAATCATGAACATCCTTTGTTTGATTATTTATTGATATTGATGAATGATTTGGAAACATACAACGATTATATGATTCAGCTTGTTGAACAAAACGTCTTAATATTTGACTTCCATTAGAATTATTTCGATACATTTAAAAATAGATAACAACTATTCTGTAAAATAAAATAAATATTATTAATCATTTTATTTGAAAGCAACAAAAAAAAACGAAGAACTGAATTTTCATTGAACAAAGAAAGAAATGGAAATAAAGTTTCTATTTATTCTTTTTGTTTTTGTTTTATCATAACAAAACATGATGCAAATCAAAAAACAGCACGTAAAAAACATGTCAACAAGATCAGTATTCTTTTATAAATATATGTTCAAAAAAATTCATTTGTTGTTATTTGATTATTCTTGTTAGTTTCATTGACCAATACAAGTTCAGGAGGTTTCTCTTCTTCTGAAGGTGTGGCAAGTATAGGTGGCCAATCAGGCGTTAGTCGAAGAACGTTTTCGATATGTAAATGATGTATTCCAGAACGAGATATCGTATTTCTTGATGTTGATGATAATGGTGATCTTTTAAAACTAATATGGTCATTTTCAATCACATATTTCTATTCATCAAAATACAACATAATAAGAGATAATCACATGATATAGATAAATAGATGTTTAACTTACTTCAAACATGTACATGACCAGAAAATTTATTAATGCAAGACCGAAAATAATCAATTTAAATTTAATATCCGGTATGAGACGTAGCTAGGATATTGAAAAACAAAACAGAACAGTAGCGTATTAAGAAACCAAAAAAATCCGTTTAGTTAATTAATTTGAAAAACGAAGTCATTGAATTTCATCTTTGACATACTGACATCTGTTAAGTTATGCAGAATTTTTTTCTCCTCAATCAGAAAAATATTCACACCACTTCGTTTTGTACTCATAAATAGCAAAGAAAAATCCTTCCATACAATAATCTGCCACTTGAATACAAAACAAAAATTAATAAATCTTCCATGATTAAACTCGTCTACACGCTACAGGACACATCTCTAAGAGGATTGATCCCGCCGGATATGATACAGGAAAAGTCTTAATTCATACGACTACTCGAGAGATCACAACTGTAATTCTGACGTGCACATTAGACAGAGAATGCTTCTCATAAATCAGAGTTGAAAATTCTCAGAAGATTAAAGTCAATACAGTTTCTAGTCTTTCCTATTGTTCGCCATCAATTTATTCACGCGTCTTCATTTTCAGAACTACTTCGTAAAAACAATGATCTACTCAGACATAGTATAGTACACTTCGAATGTTTCAGCTGACTCTAGTCCGTACGCGAAAACACTATTATTAATGATAATTGGCTCGAAATACAAGAGAAAGCATGTGATCGGACATGGCTGTGAATGTGTTACCTCCTCGATTTCATCTACAACAGAACGAATACATGAAATTACGAACATGATACTTGACATACATATCAATTTGATTCTATAAACTCAATATGAAAGCGTATCATCATGATAAATCCAGGGTTTCATGCTCTCAATAGTGGAGTAGTAATAAACTTCATTGATTAATTCGTGCCAATACAGATAGTTTGAATGTCATACTTCCTTGAGTTGGCATGAAGTAGTCAATGAAAATGATTGATAGCTATGACAAGTAATAAAATATGAAAAACTACGTCAATTTATGTTGTTCATATTTATACTTAGTTTATATGACAAAAATTACACGTGCTGCTAGTACTATTGTTTTGCAGCATTGGGCATCAATAAATACTAAAATAACTATCTAGTGGACTGAAATATATTTCTTTTAAATCTGACTTCAACAAAATAAATCGTCAGACATTTGTAGAGTCTCATGTACTGTGGTTTTGCTCAACGACAGAATGAGATCTCAGCCTGTAGTAGATTTACAATTTCAATCAATAGTATACTATAACTTGATACTCATTGAAATTTTGATTTTAAAATAAAAGGATTTTGTAATTAAAATAGTGACAAATGAATATCAAGATAAATCATATGGATGAACATTTTTATAAACATGAAAATGTTTTTGCATCCATCAAATTTAGCGAAGACACCACCTACCTCGAAAAATCCGTAAATCGATGTGATCGGTATGAAAAGAAGAAAACAACTAAATCCAAATGTAAGCACAATGGACATGAGAAAAAGCCCTTAGAAAGAAAAGAAAATCAATGAGTTATACTAGTTCACAATGAACATACAATTCGAAAATATTGATCGTCGATAAGGTGCACCACGCGAGAATACAATGGATTCCCAAATATATTGAAAGGTTGATTGAAGAAACACGGCTGTATTAATATGTGATACGTAAATTTTATCTTCATTAAATTCGTACGGTTCGTACCTAACGCACACACAAATATATATATATATATATATATCTATATATATATGATTTACCATGGTTGTCGTTTAACAAATTCAAAAATAAATGCCTGAAAAGCAGCACAAATACATAGATGACCAATAAGGGACACAAGTGGTCGCCTAACATGTATATGAGGCAGAAGAAATAGAAAATTTGCTATTAAACTTTGCATGAGAAAACAAGAATAATTCATACCAGGAAATTAATTTTGTTCGAGGTGCTTTC
This sequence comes from Rotaria macrura, assembly GCA_900239685.1. Classification (NCBI taxonomy): domain Eukaryota; kingdom Metazoa; phylum Rotifera; class Eurotatoria; order Philodinida; family Philodinidae; genus Rotaria; species Rotaria macrura. Next base: position 73,198 of record OENT01000221.1, on the reverse strand, counting down.
GGATCTAAATAGGGATAGGCAGTTGTTCGACTAACTAAATGAGAAAAGGAAAAAGAAAAACATTTATTTTCTTTACTTGTGTTTTATTATCACTTACAGAGTAATACTAGCAATGTAATAAGACCCAAATCGATAAATAGAAATTCATAATCAGTTAAATTATTTCCGATCTGTTATATAAAAGCGAAAAGAAGAAAATCAACGATAGGATTTTATTAACATTCCTACACATAAGTTACCGTATACAACATGATAACTGTTAAGAATTGTGTTAAACTATAAGCCACCATATATTTAACAACACCAAACGAAGTGATCAATGCTAGAAAATGAAATTATCAATACAAAATTATCGAATATTACTTTCAAACAATGAATATCATACCTGCACGTCCCTCCCTAAAAATAAAGTAAACGAAAAGAATAAAAACATGAGATACATGGCATGTTTGTTTTTTCTACTTTAAAATGAAATCATTTATTGTAGTATTCTATATTTAGTACATGGGAAAAGATTAAATTCAATTTGAAAACATATCATTCTACTTAAAAGTGAATAAGGCGTATCTATTTAAAATTGACATTTCAATGAAATTGCTCTGCGCACTTTTCTTTTAAAGAACATCGCAAGAAAATTTTTCATTTTCTTTTTCATTACAACATTGAGAATTTCTTCGAACCGACACATGTTTACATACCGTATAATCGTCGGAACACATTCGATAGTCGGAGTTCTTGATGTAAACGGGCTAGCTACAGAAGCATCAGCTGTTGACAATGATATTCCAGCATGAGCAGCTTTTAATGCTCCAACATCATTAGCACCATCGCCACACATTGACACATAATACCTAGAAATATGATAATATGGCCATCAAACAAAGAGATCTTTCAATGGTTTGATTGTCGTTTGGAATAAAAATGTTATCTATCTAGAATTTCTAACTAATCGTGTTGAAACAGCCAGTAGGAAAATTCAAAACAAAAGAATTAATAGATTTGTATATAGATGATTGATAGTCTAGTGAGTCAGATTTAATCGACAGGCCGGAAGTTTCTTTGTGTTCAGATTGACATGCGACGGAAGAAAAATAAAATAAAATAGGACTATATAAAATAATCTACATAACGTGCAATGAATAGAATGAACGAGACTACATCAATTAGAAATAAATTTGTAATTATTGTTGAAAAATACAAACGAATAAATCAGCATCTGGCAATGAATAGAAATATGTCAATCTTTCTTTTCTATAACACGATGCTGCGCATATAATTATATATTTTCCCTAATAATTGAATATCTGTTTAAGTTCACATCGTTTTCTCAGTTGAAAGTTTTTCTATTTTTTATGTGATAAATCCAATTAATCACGTAAACTATCAACCTATTTGTAATTTAAACACTCTGTCATTACTTGTATGCATGATTACATGGATTATACTTCGCTTATGATTTATAGTAAAAACGTTTATAGATTTAGGTAGTGTATATAATACCAGTTTAACGCATTACATCGCAGGAGATTTCGTCAATGACGTCATAGTGAAGTATTTTATATTTCACTACGAACGATTCATTTTCAAGATTTCCTTCATTTTCTTTTTGAGTATTGTATATAATCATAATGTATGAACAAAAGCAAAGCATAAATGTTTATATTCTCATAAATCTTCATAAATTTGGATATCTATTCAATATATAACGGAAGTTGACGCCTTACAGTAGACATTCATTCATGAATAACAGAACAGTGATTTATTCTGACGATTATTTACACATGGAATTATAGTCACTTGTGTTCATTCATATAATTCGCATTGTTAGATTCTTTTTTTCTTTCCGAATGAAATTCTGAAAAAGTCGTGTCCATTACTTTTCATACCATTTATAATATGACATTTGATCTTTACATCTGCGTACAAGGAAACATACAGCAGGATATATATATATATATATTTATATATAGTATGTATTTAAGAATATAGAAATGGAATGGATATCAGGACTTATATGTTATAGTTATTTTTTTTTCGGAGTAATATAATATTTTCTTTTAATTAAGATTAAGATATTTATTATCCGCAAGTATATGATAGTGTTGTCTAATTTGGAAGGAAAAAAATGCATACGTGAGAAAAAGAACACAAATATAATCATAAGAATAATTGAGTTTATCATAGTTTGTTATTTATTATAGAAATAATATTATTCCTTAGTAAGAACTATATATCTAGGATAGTGCACTTTTTATACAGATATTTTTCTTTCTTTGGTTTAGACCTACATTCCAATCAGTCATTATATTTCATACTGGTACTTGTCAAATGGTAGATTAGATAATTAAATCAATTCATTATCATTTCATGAAAATTCCATAAGATTTAAATAGCTGGACAATAAAATTTCTTTTTTTGTTCTGACTAACCTAAGAAAGAGAAAAATAATCTTTTTGACAGATTGTTCACAACCTTACATAAAATACTGATGAGTACTTTATCATGTTAAATGGTCATATAAGTAGTTAAATTGTAAAACTCAAAAAAAAAAGATAAAGATGGCAGATCTTCTTTTATATATTATCATCATACAGAAATGTGACTTATACCTTAAAGAAATTCCAAGGAGTGTACGAATTTTGAATAAACAAGAAAACAAAACCTAGAACATTATTTTCTTTAAGCATCATGATGTTTTGTTTTTTATTCTTCTCTTCGTTTAGATTGAATTTTTTGTTGTTCGGAAGTCATGTCATTCATTAGGAATTCGTCGTCAATCATGCATCATTTTATTGTTGTAAGCTTTCATTTTTCTTTCTTGTCAAGTATTTGTCACTAAAATTATGATGATAATGTCCTTAAAAGATGACGACGAAGAAAAACAGACTTTACAAGCTAAGAATAAACTTCTTTTGGATATAAACTAATTTTTACAATCAGACAAAACATCTAGGAACGAAACGTTTACAAGGAGCATGAACGTCTTCTCATTACAGACATTTTCGAATTCGGTAAAGTAACTTGTTTTCCTTTGAAGAATAATTACTATTAATAGGAACATTTTTTTAGTTTCGATGTGCAAAATGCTTTCTAATCTCTTGTATTTCTATTATCGGTTCAAGATAAATACAAGTAGAGTTATTCTAATTTTATCTTTTCACTTACAATACATCCTAGCATACACATGAGTACACTTTAGAATCAGAATAACAATCTTCCTGAATATAAATGAAACAGATAAATTTTTAAAAAAAGACAAAACTCAATTTTTTATGAAGTAGATTAACTTAGTTTGTGATCGACATTTGATATTTATATACGATATAAATGACAGTATCTATTTTATTGTCGAAAGCTTAATAGATTGTTCTTCGTAAGAAAATTTAAGACTATCATAAAATAAATAATTAGGTTATCGAATAAGAAAACTACTATATTCATTGTTTTAAAGTAATGATTTATTATCGATTATAAATTATTTGCTAAACGACGTTTGTTGAAACAATATGTCAAAGAGAAAATTATGAAGGTAATTTAAAAAAATTTTTTTTTTGATGTAAAGATGTTTATGTATGATGAAAAAAAAACAAATCTAGGAAAAATTTTCTTTTTGCCATTGTCTTAGTAATAATAGGATGAAAGTATAAAAAATACAATATAGGCGCAATTCTCGACTATCGAGCTAGCAAACAGAGAGTAAATGGAAGGCGATGAAGAAGAAAAAAAAACAGCGGCAAGAAACGAGAAGTTCCTCATCTCTGTTATTATCAGTTGTCAAAATGAAGAAGAAAAATAAGACAAGGAGGAGAAGATGAGATGATGTGTAGGCGCCTTCTTCAATCAATATTCGCCACAACACATACTAAGGAGTCTTTTTCATCATTTTGATATTGCTCACAACGGAGGAAAACATATATTTCTTGTCTTTTGCCATTATAAAGCAAAGTCTATCGAAATATGTCAATTCATCTATAATCGACACTTCAAGTATTCACCTGTCACCATTTTAATTGTTTTTCTTTTCTTTTTTATTATATTAAGGGAACTTCTGATTCTTTAACGACTTCTATTTGGATCGTTGACAATCGAAATTCAACACCAATACATATTGATGCTTATCAACCTATCGTTCGAATAATGTGGTATCGTTTTCTGTTAATCATCAGTAAGTATAGTTCACATGGATATTAGTTTTGGTTGTCAACAACATACAGGAGATTGAAAGAAACAAAGGAAAAACTACTTCCCGGAAAGATGATGTTTACTTTCTTATTTAATCGAGCTAACAAGCAACAGAATGACATGATTGTATCTTGAGCATACTTTATAAAACATGCGGAAATACACACACTTAAACATGGCGAAAAATGAAAAAAAAACCATGTCATTATCAAATAGACTTGCATGTATTTATTCTTTTCTAGTTATTTTTGTGACTGCCGCTGGCAATGTTTTAGTTTGTTTGGCTATAGCGCGAGAACGAAAATTACAAAACACAACTAATTATTTTCTTATGTCATTAGCCATTGCAGATTGTCTTGTTGCAATACTAGTTATGCCGATGGGAATGATAGCCGAAGTATTAGGTAAATTTTCAAACAAATATTCTAAATGTCAATAGAAACTTTCCATATGTTATTTCTATTTTCTACAGGCCATTTTCCACTGCCACATTATGCTTGTATTATATTCGCCACAATGGATGTATTGTGTTGCACATCATCTATATGGCACATGAGTACCATGTCAATGGATCGATATTTTACAATACGTTTTCCCTTTCGCTATGGTAGAAATAAGACACGTCGTATTATGTTACTCAAAATAATTGCAGTCTGGGCAATAAGTACAGCAGTATCATCTCCAATATTTGTTTTAGGTTTCATTGATAAACAAAATGTTTTATCGAATGGTGTATGTGCACCAAATAATGCATCATTTAAATTATATGGTTCAGTTTTTGCCTTTTATATTCCATTCATAATAATGATAACAACATATGCATTAACAATGCGTTCCTTACGAAATGTTCTAGTCAATAAAAAAAAATACAATCGTGAAAGACGTCGAAAACAAACGTTTCAACCACTAGCACAGATTGTTAATCAATATGCTGAAGTAGCACAAACTATTCGACATACATCACTAGTAAACCATGAAACAAAAATCTCATCAACACATACCAATATTCCTAATAACAATAATAATAATAATAATAATAATAATAATAATAATAATAATGATAATGATAATAACAACTCTCATCCAATTAATACATCTTATACATTAATAGCAAATACATCTTTAAAAGATTCGCGTACACAAAATCTTCCATCAAATAATTTAGATGTTAGCACAAAACAAGGCTTTAATCATGTTCAATATGGTTCAATAAATATGATAAATAGAGCAAGTATAAGTCCTGAGCTTAATTCTCATAATAGCCAACACTTAACTATTAATTATAATAAATCAAGTGGAAATAAAAAGAAACATTATCATCAACAGCAGCAACAACAACTACAGCAGCCGCAGCAGCAGCAGGCAACATTGACAGTGAACTCAGGAATAAATCGTACAAAAACTGATTCTGATATGAGTACTGTTTTTGAAGTAACTAAAAATTCAAAAGCAGTAGGAAATTCATACGATATTAAATTAAGTCCAGGTATTTGCTTGCGACCGAAATCAATACCTACTGACGAGCGAATGCAACAAGAAACATACAAGATTATAGACAAGACAGAACGACAGCAAACGCCAGATCTATTAGTGATGGAGCCAACTATCAACACTATATCACCTATTGAAATAGATGTTTGTTCGACTACCGATATTTATAGTGGAAGTAAGTTTCACACATAAAATTATTTTGCATTACTTGTACTTCTGAGAATAATGCATTCGATAGATAAGAAAATATTAAATTATAAAAAAAAAAACTACGTATTATCTTGAAAAATAAATTAAAACTGTACGATAACAAACATCGATAATTTAAATAAAACATAATACCATCGAAATATGCACCTCGATTGTATTGAGTACATTTTGTATCAGAACGATTTGCTCTTATTATACTATGATAAATCATTTGTATTATCAATTTTATTCGTTTATCTTGATCTTAGAATGTTGATAGAAAAGGAAGTTGCTAACATCAATCATTCCTTGTAATATGAGTATATATTAAATTATCGTTGAAAACAATATCGTTTGCTTTTACAATCGAGCAATTAAGTTAAAAAGAAATTTTAAAAATATACACTTTCATCATCGCTAATTAAAATTTAGAAGATAACACTTAAGAGATTTTTTAGGAGAATATTATAGTATTCTCATATGAGAAGTCTTTATTCTATTAAAAATCTTCAATAATCTTTTAGTTAAGAAAGAAAAAAATCAGACACATCACTTGTCACGGCTTGTTAAAATACTTTTCTATGACCTGACATTACATTCTTATTGAAATAAGACTATCCTGGATTTCATATTCTTGAATGAAAATAGATACAAAAAAACAAAAGTAACGTTTTATATTTATTTTAGCTGAAATAAATGAATCGAAATCTATAGAACTTGCATCCTTACCAACAACAACATCTATGAATCCTACTTTAATGAATCCACTTGCTTCAATATCTCTAATAATTCCATGGCAATATTATTTCAAAATTATTCAACCTATTATTATTCAATATTATCTATTAATTTATCCGTATCGATCACATTCTTTAGCTATTCAATGTGAATTGAATCAAAATGAATTCGATATTAAAAAATCAGCGATAGTACATCAATCAACATCGACATCATCAATAAAATCCGTAGTAGTAAAACCAACTCAATCGGTGTCTACACAAACAACAAACACACCAGTTCCATTAGATTTAACAAATATTTCTCAAAATAGTCATAACGATACATTTTTTCATAATTCTACTAAACGTCATGGATTTTCATTTCATCGAGCACTACCATCATCATCATTATTTACAAAATTGTTCAGTCCATCACCAACAACATCGTCTAATACTCATGAACGTTCGGCTAAATCTATAGCATCGTTAGGTCAACATTCAACTGTTGAATCATCTTCATCACCAACATGTCAACAATTTTCTTATCATGATCGTTTGTCGAATACATTTCGCCCGATGGGATCTGAAATGGATCATATCTTAGAAAATGATCATCGTTCTCGTGCATCACTATCTTCTGCTCAATTAAGAACAATACATAGCCGAGGAAATCATCCATCTTTACATTTACATAGACCATTAAAACGTCGACAACAGTATCAATCAAGTTCAGCATATTTTCTAACACATTCAAATCGACCAAGTTTAAGACAACATCAAAGATCGTGTGTTTCAGCAACCAATACGAATTCAACAGATTCGTTATCAGTTTTTCATCGATTCAATTCGAAATATTTTTCCACGGCATCCAGTCAACAGCAACATCAATCACATGTGCAATCACAACATTTACGTGATGAACATATTGTTGCGGCTAATGAACGAAAAGCATTGAGAGTTTTATTAATTATCTTTTGTGTATTTGTAACATTATGGACACCATTTTTTATTTGTACATTTATATCAGCTGTATGTGACCAATGTCGAGAACGTATATCATCCAATATATGGTTTTCAATAACATGGCTTGGTTACAGTTCATCTATGGCTAATCCATTTATCTATACAATATTTAGTGATGCATTTCGACGTGCTTTTACAAATATTATCTTTTGTCGAGAGAGTGATTCTGAACTTTCGAAAAAAATTTCAACGAAAGTATCCCATCACAGAAGTCTTATTTCTCATCAACCAACTCCTCAGCAACAACTGTCATTTAAACGGATGGCGAATCATGAATATTCTCGACCATCGACACCGGTATCACTACAACGTCAAGCATCCATCGGTGGAAGTGATGCTACTATATATATGAATCGATGTACATCCGATTCATTACGATAATTCAATTAAGAGAAAAATAATAAAAATATGAATACGAAAAATAAAAATCATAGACTTTAACATGATCTTTCTTTCGTTTTTCGTTTCTATAACATACCCAAGTTCTTCTAGTGTTTCAATTAATTGTTGCTTCTGCTCGGGTAACATACGCGCAAAAACCGTACCACGTACACATAGCTATAGAATAATGTTAAAGTTAAGAAAAATTAGTATTATATAAAACTATAATTTATCCAAACGAAATGATCATACTCGATGTAATAATTCTGGATGTTCATCACGAACAATTTGGAATGATTTACCAGATATAGCAAAATGATATGGTGAACGACGATCAAGTTCGATCAATCGATGTGACTAAAATTAATTATTTTCAAAACAAAAGTCAATTAGAATTTCTTTTTTTAGAATATTTCAAGCTAAAATTGAGTTCATTGATATACACATATATATATATATATAAGTACCAGAAACAAACAATTAGTCAAAGAACAGATTAATATTAGTATTTCATATATATATATGAAAAGTTAAATATGCTTTTATTCTCATAAATAATCCGCTTTATAAAGCAATATGAGTGAATCAAACAAAGGAAAGAAATTTCTTTGACTATCTAGATTTAACAGAGCTTGTTTTCTTTTCTTTTTATTAGAACTTCTCTTATATTTTTAATTTGAATCAAAGGGTAGTAGACAGCATAGACAAGTTGCTAAGATATTTATTAAATTGACATAGTCTCTTTCGTTGTATGAAGATTAGTTTTTTTTCTTGTCAAATGAATTCTAAAACAAGTCTTTATATGGCGAGAAAAATAAATTACTCCATATGTGTTCCCTAAAGATATTTATTATTTATTCTTGAATACATTGTAGAAAACCAAATAAAAGAAAAGGTGTAAAATAAATTAAAACCTATCCTCAGGAAAGAAGATCCCTCTAAGGAAAACACTATGTAAAAAAACCGACAGGAAAAAAAAGTTGTTTTGAATAATTCATTTTTCATTCAATGATATTTCATATTGCCCTAATAATCGTGAAGTTCTCTGTAAAATCTCGAACATGAAAGCAAGAGTCTCTTGATGTTCAGATTCAGTATAAGTCGTATTCTCCTATTGATATTGACTTACTTGAAGATCATAACGAACTTCTTTGACTCGTCGATTAAAAACTTGAGCATAGGTAAATGTTGGTGTTTTATTTGATTCGGTTGCTTCGATAACAATGATTTTCGAATCATCCGGAATCATATCACAATCACGAGCAACACTTAATGCTGTTAACATATTATCACCTGTATGATATGAATTTAAAAGAAAGACAATGCAAAAATGTATTTCTTTTCATATAAACAACAATCATGAACATACCAGTACACATTATCGTTCGTATATTAGCATTTGAAAGGATTTTTAAAACGCCTATAATTTTATTGCACAGAAAAAATACAATCAATTCTTCTGTTTTTCTATGTACCTTCTGTTTGTGGCTTGAGACGATTTTCCATGACCACAAGACCAAGAAAGATAAGATCAAGTTCAACTTTTTCTCTAGTTTTATTGAAATCAATAAATAACATGATACAATCTATTATTATAATAGCTATTATATCGTAGCTATTCCATATAGTTCACGACCTATCCGTATTGTACGATGCTCAATCAGGTTCTTGACATTGTACGAAATCTCTTCCACATCGTAGAACATGCTGCATTGCACGCATAGAATCAAAATTTTAGCCTTATTAGAGAAAGCTTCTTGCCGAGCTCGAATGATTTCTCAAAAGATGAAAATAGAAAAATTATCGTTTTACGGCTTGGCCAAGCGTAACGCTGCAATGCTTTTGACACATTGTTTTCCAATTATCTCGAAAGGCATGGGCGCTAAAGAAGTCGTTCAAACGTCATTCAACGCAGATTATCATACGCAATTTCTGCTGTAAGAATGATCTGGTTTGGCAGAAGTTTCGGGTTTCTAGAATGGTTTTATCATCGTGCAATGCTGTGACAAAAAAGACCCTGTTTTGTCAAGGGCCACTTGTAAAACTCTAATTTTTGGAGAAATTATTTTTTAAAATGAAATACTTATGATGTCAATTTACTAGAGTATTGAACGGGCTTTCAAGAAGTAAAAAAATTACGTTTACTAAACAGGTTTTGTTCAGATAAAAAAAGACAAAAATCAAACGTAAGACTCTGACAATTTATTTTGTCGATGCCGAATTCGAATCATTTAGCGTACTTAGAAATCTTTAACTCTCATATATATATATATATAAATTTTTGATCACAACCGCACATGTATCGTTCTATAAATAAATCAAGCTGCTACATCAAAATGAGAGCTCATTAGCTGTACAGTAAGTTAGAGACTGAACTTGAATATAGAAGTTGTTCTGATCTTGAGGGATGAGGGCAAAATATGATAGACAGGTCATTTTGTGGAGAATGAAATCTTGCAACGGCAGGTATGCTATTCAGTAATTCTTTCAAAAATTTCTCAGTTAGAAAATTCAAAATGCAATTTTTTGAAAATTTTAAAACCTAATTTTCGATGCTAAAGCTCCATTTTTTTTCAAAGAAAAAAAGGTCAAATGCGTAGTCAACGCAAAAAATTGAATCTGATGATGTGTTTAGATCTATTCAATGTTGAAAACAAAAATTTTGAAAAACTTGATCAGTGAAGTTTCGCATTACGTGGACAAGCCGTCTAACGGAGTTTTATTTTGCACTTCTACCATTCGAATTGGACATTGGTGAAAATTTTCTTGGATTAACCTACGAAGTTAAGCACTGCTTGATATTAAGAGAGAATTTTTGAAATTAATGCTGATTGAACTGAATCACGGTCGTGGCGCATGTGGAGTGACCTATTCGTAACTAACCGTTCGATTCTTTGAATTTTGACATAATTCAATTCTAATGGTTTATAAGCAAGTGCTAATACTCGATAACCTTGCTTTGCATATGATGAAAGTACTTGATTGAAATTACTTGGAACTAAACAAAGTAAACATTACTACGCATTAAAGAAAAAGACCATATTTATGATATTGAATAGTTTACTTGTTTCAGGTCTTGAAAGTTCAGCAATCTTTTCTGGTGAACCTTTCGTTAATAAATCGAACGAATGTTTTGCAAGAATTCGAACAATAACACTTGTTCGTTGAAGTGACGAACTAAATGGTAATTGTCGAACAATACCAATTTCAAATGGAATATTCTTTTCAAAGAAAGAAAAAATTGATCAAGTGAAAGTTTCTTTAAACAAACTCTTGTAACTTACTCCAGCAATAAGTGAACTAACTGAACCTGAAAATCGACCTAATGGTGACGAGGATTGTTCTGGGGTACTTATAGGTCGTACGATGGTTGGAAAGAGCGTATCAAAATTAGCTTGTTCACTTTCAGCTGGCTCATATAATTCATAATTTGTAAAGGCCAACATTTTCAGATCTAGTGGATCACCAGCAAGTTCACCATTTATTCTTGTTAATGAATGGCATGCTAAAGATGATTTGTTTTTATTTCCGTTAGAATTTTCAATAGAATTGTCCTATTTGATTTCTTCGTTAATGTTTACCTGCCATAACGACAATGATCATACTATGAGCTTCGTCATCACGCCAATTTAAACCGCCTACTTCGTTTACTTCAAGACCAAATTTAATTTGCGGAATATCATTCACTGTATCATATGAACGAAGAATTGGCAAGACACATTGTAAATCAAGGCCATCTTCGGTTAATGTCCCTGTCTAATGAATGAGAAAATGAAATATATATTTCCATAGAGATAAACTTGTTGTTCATATAATGCAAAACAAACTTTGTCAAATACGACTGTATTTATTGAACCACATATATTTATTGAACGAGGGCTAATACAAAAAATATTATCTTTTTTCAAACGGTTTTGAGCATAAACAAGGCCAGCTGAGAGAGCAGCAGGAAGAGCAGGTGGTACAGCAATGGTGATAATATCAACTGTACGTTTAATAATTGAAGGGACAGCTTCATGACGTATTATCTAATTCAAATTATTCGATATATTATTATACACAAGATTATATGCTAGTCAAAATAAATTTAACATGCACATGAAAATAGCTTACTCTTAGTGCGATTGAAAATATCATGCCACCAAAAGCAATCAAAGCCATTCCACCAACATATCTGTAAGTATCAGTATTAAATTTAAAATCCACAGGTTTCGGATAAAGAATCGATCGAACAAGTTCACCTTTAGCAGTGCTAAATGCTACAAAAATAGCATGATTAAAGTATTATCCTAGATCATATAGACAAAAAGTAGAAAATCTACCTGTTCGAAGAACAACGGCTCGTACATCACCAGCACCATAATAACGTGTTTGAATAACAGATGTACCACTGAATAATATAAATCGATTATGTTCGCGAACATCGAATGGTTGATCAAGTGCTGAATGATCCGATGATGACTGATAGTAGGGTATTTGCACTTTGGTCACGGGAATACTTTCACCTGTTAGCATGGATTCATTAACAATAACGTTACCATTCAATAGAGCAGCATCACATTGCATCGTCGTCGCACTACGTATTATAATAACATCACCTGGAACAAGATCCTCACTAATTATGTCTCGTTGTTCTTCTACAATAGTAAACAATGATAAATAGTTATCGTTTTGAAAATAAGCACTGTTTTCTTCTTCAAATATACCTTCATTAGTTTCAGGATTATATATCGCAACAGTAGTGACTTCTGATTGATGAACTGTATCACGTAAAGCCCTTTCATTCTACGAATACAGAATAGGTTATCGATACTTGTCGATAATAAAAAAAATAAATAAATACCTTGCGAACTTCATATAATGTGACGATAACAGAAACAACAGTAATGAAAACTATGCACGATGCATAGGCAACATATTCATCAGCAAACCACAATATGCATGAGAATAATTGAAAAATATAGAATGGCGATAGAACCTTGATGGGAAATCAAAATAAAAGAAAAAAAAGAATAAAATTTTTTTGGGAATAGAAATGTTTACTTCTTTAACCAATAATTTCAAAATAGGAGTGAGCCGTAGACTAATACTATTTTCACCGAAAATAATTTTTCTAGTTGAATAAAAAGAAGACTATTACAAATAGAATCTCATGATTTTTTGGAACTACTTTTGTGCTCTTTGTTCTACAGTTAGTGGACGAATCTGACGAAAATATTCACACTTAACATTATGTTCGACACCTCTGTTAGCAAAATAAATAACAATATATGAAAAAAAAATTGCTTTTTCTATCATACAAAAGCTTTGTAAATTTATATTCAGCTTCTTGCCATATATAACGCCATCGTTTATTGATGAAGTATCGATGAGTGCCTCTCTAAATTATAGAAAATAAAATTCAAATACTGAAAACAAAATTGATTATTACGTTCTTCGGACGTTTTCATAGAACATGTTTATTTTCATATGATGATTGTTGGTTTTTGTTTCTTTCGTATGCAATAATTTTCTTATTCTCAAAAATTCCTTAACATCTGAAGAAGCCCAGAAAATGTTCTATTTACTGTCCAAACACGCTTCATACATCAACAATCAATAGTAGATAGATCAAAGACATCATTTATTACCGTATATCATAAATATAGATTCAAGTTCTATGTATTCATATTTGCTTTAGAATAAGACATATCAGAACACACTTATCATATAGATAACCTTATTCACAAAAAAAAGAAAAGAAGCCCATAGATATTTAAATGCATTCTCGAAAACAAATTGTTGATTATAAAACAGAAAAAAATCACGATTATTATTAAGAATAGTATAAACTTATTCACTGATTAAATATATATTGGTGAAACGATAAATTATGTATATTGGTCATAGAAATAATATTTTTTTAGTGTGTCATATTATAGGCGCATTTGATATTATTATGATTATTATGATTATTATTATTATGATTATTATCAATATTAATATTACTTTTTCAAATCTAAATGAAATCATTTCTTCAAAAAAACCAATTTGATACAACCATCTCTGAAGGAAAAAGTACATAGAGGTATATATGTGCAAAGAAGACAAGCATACAACACAGTTATAGTCATGCATTCAAGACGAATATGTATACATAGAAAGGATCATGTCACCATTGGCAAACAAAACGCATACACCTACCGGCTGTTGCCATTCTTTCTCATTTGACACCACATTAGAGTTGCTCATGAGAAAAGGTTCACCTGTAGACTAAATACTTTCGTTTATTACTAAATTTAATCCCTTTGTTGTTCGTTTAAATTTATAGATTATGTTAATAACTTCATGAAAATCTAAAACCTATGTTTTAACTTACATCTTCTATTTGTTGTAATTCAGAAAAAGTTTCATATCTTGAAGAATTTGTAGAAACACGATGACTTGACAAAAGTATAAAATAAAAGCAATAACAAATACAATGATGAATAGAACATTTTAACATACTGAGAGGCAGTTTGATTATTTGAGTCTGGATTAATTTCGATTATTAGAACATTTTCTACATACCACTGCTTGTATCGATCCTAAGATTGAATAGAACCAAACCAAAATGATCATCATCTAGTTTTATTTTTGTTTTCCAAGAATTTGTCATACTTTTAGTAGAACATATTGAGCAACAGCTAGATCAGTACGTGTACAACAACATTGTAGAAACCAATGAGGTTTCCAATAGAATACAAGGCGAAGGAATCCCACAGTTAAAACAATAAATATCCATGTCACAATTGTTCGTGCTACCGATCGAGAATATCCATATAAAATCTAATAGATATGAGTATTAGGAAAAAATTTAATTCAAAAACTAATTCTTCAAATACGAATTGATCGTCTGTTCCATCATTAACGACTTGATATGAACGAAGGCCACCTTGTTCAGGCATAGACTTTGATGATTTCGATGAACCAATCTGAAATTAGATTTGAATATGTTATCAATAGGTGTAAACGTAATTAGTACTTGATTAAGTTCGACTAACTTGCCGTCGTCATATTGACGCTTAGACATGGAGAACAATACGTTTTATTTTATTTGTTAAATAGTTAACTTTCACCAGTGTTGTTTCTAATAATAATGAAAATGAGGAGAAGCGTTTTAAACTTGTAGCTATCGATAACAAATGCGGGTCCTTTTCATTGCTTTTATGATGAGAACTAACTCACGGTTAATTTTTCGTCTATTCTTTTAACATTTCAAGAGGATTTATCTAAAGAATGTATATCGATAAAACGCGTCAAGAAAAAGTTTCTTACACTCGAGAAAATGTATTTTTATCAACCGTGTTTTTTTTTCTGTATTATATTTACTTAGAGAGAACTTATAAAGACAGTAATAGAAGAAAAGTAGAGAACAGGATGCAAAATGACGAGTAGTCTCGATAATCAGTGAAGAAAAACATACATAAAATAACTACGGCACGGGTCTTTCTGATAAGGAATCTTTGCTTTTGCCATTTTTCATTGTACTCATACTAAATATCGAGCATACGTAATTTACTTTGCTTTTAAATGCCAACGAAAATAGACGATGTAAAAAGAATAAGAAAGAAAACGAATAAAATATAAATGTATGTATAACGATAAATGAAAAAATAGAAATAATAAATAAACAATCAAAAATCTATCATATTGGATAACAAACCTACCAACGGGAAGAAGGCAAGAATGGGAAAAGGCAAGATGTGGTTTATATATAAGCTGCTGTTTGATTTCCTTTAATAAAAACAAATTTTCACACAAGCAAAAAGTATAACAATATGAGATAAATGTCACCTGTTGGAATATGTTTCAAGCGAGGAAAAAAACATGTGTGAGAGATTTTCAGAAAAATTGCCAAAAAAAAAGGATCTTCTTTCTCTCCACACCGCTCGATAGGCAGAATCGAACTGCTACGCCGCGAAGCGTCCCTAGGTTTGAAGCCTAGCCCCGGCACCAGCCGAACTCAACCGAGCAGTTTACAAAAATCATGAATTCCATTAAATACTGAAATAATAAGACTTGATGCAAGTGTGAAGAAGTGCGGTGAATCGATTCGTACTATCTCGCGACATGTAGGGACACCTGTCAACATGTCACGGTTGATTTAAATTAAAAATGTAGTGATAGATATATCACTAGAGTTTTTGATATTATAACAATAACGATTTATTCGAAAAGTGTAACTGCTGCCATCTATCATAGCATTTTTTATTTGATTTTAACATTAACAAATCGTTTCATTGCTGTGCCGATGCCAGTCAGTTATATGTATTTTCAATATTTTTCTTTGATTCTAGTTTGAACATTTCGTTCTACATAGAATGTCGGCTGATAGCAATAGTGTTAATAAATCATTTTGGCCTGTGAAAACAGCTTTGAAAGAAAAAATTGTCGTACTTTACGAAGCTCTATTAATTGTATGTTTTATCTAGTATCAATCCTATCTTCTATATTATTTGTTTGTTTTTCTTTGACATTCAATATTCATATTGTTTAGGGTGATCAACCATGGCTTGATAATGGTCATTACTGGGATGACTTTTTTCTCTTAAAAGTCAATGCAAAGTACTTATTGGAAGAACTAGAAAAAGCTTACCTCGATAAACCTGCTGTTCTTAAAGTATTTAGTTTTTGTTTCTTCCGTTAAAAACGAAAATAATTTCATTTGGATAAAATCATAGCCACAATTAAACGTTCTTTTTGATCAATGTCTCATTTTTGCCAATTCAACACATCGTATTCGACAACTAAATGCCTACTATGTAAATATGACTGTTTTAGTTGAACTTAAATCGTAAAAACCAACAACACTCTGTATGTATGTTCATTTTCTAGACAATATGTACACTTATTCATGTGATAAGCCGTGTCAATCAGCGTAATGGTTTTGGCTATCCAGCATTGGATTTTCTCTGTGGTAGTGATGGAGCTGATAATAAATTTGAAGTATGTTTATTTAGTCTTATTTTCCCTATGTATGTATTTCTCTTCTCTTTGATAGACTTTAATTGAATCAGTTAATCATACCTTTCTTATTGATGAAAGTTTTTCTGGAAGTACACTTTTAAAAAATGCTGCATTCGATGTTACTCTAACATGTTGTACGACAATGTTAAATGTAAATGAAAATATGCTTATGGATTACATGATGGCCAATGCCAATCTTTTCGATTCAATAACACAATTATTAATACGTTTTCCAGGAACTCATGGATATGATGTTTGTCTTCTACTAGCTCTTCTTTTACAATATCATAAATATGATGTAGGATCAAATATATGCTACTTGTTATTCATTGAAGATCAAATATGTTTCTTATTTCATTATTTTAGACATCCAATACATATATCATACGATTTTCTGTATTTGATGATGAAGTTGCATTAACTGTAAAGAATTGAAAGATAAAATTCATCATTTTTCTTTGTTGAACATTTTTCTTTAATTTTAGAGTTTAGCACAAGTGATTGGTTCATCTCTTAATGAATACAATAAGTAAACAGAATAGTTATCGTAGTCTAGATAATATTTTCTATTTTAGAGCCTATGATATCGAACGAACGGCAAATGAATCATCGTCATGGTGGAGTTCTTTAACAACATTTGTAAGTTTTACATATTCAAATAAATAGGCTAAATCAATCGTATGTACTTTCGATTAATTACAAATAATCGAATAGGAATCTTTCAATGAATACTATGTTGTTGTCGATTTAAAATTGTTGAGTTAAAGCAAAACTTCAGCTCGTTTTCATATCATTTTAATGAAATTATGTTACTAATTGTGGTCATCTATTGAGAATATAACTACTTTCTTAAATCATTGATCTTAAATCACATCTATATGAAGGTAAATCGGAGTAACACTATAAATAATATTTTCTATTATGTATAGATGAGCACAGAACAAGTTGACCAAGGATTCTCGTTAAATAGAATCGATTGAAAATTATGTATTTTTAATCGATCCTTATTGGCAATGAAGGCACTTAGAAAAAGTATTTTGATCAGAGAACTTCTTGCTCTACCTGGTACATTAGAGCTTAATTTTTTTTCAGAACAGATTAGAAATACTCTTTGTATACTTTTCAATCAAATTAGTCAATATTGATATACTCAATTGTTTTCATGGCGACACGACCCAGTAATTGATGAATCATCTACTTTCTTCACCATAGAATTTCGGAATCAATTCAATTAAAATATCATGCGACGAAATATCATGCTATTTTTATTAGCGATCGAAATGTAGA
Organism: Rotaria macrura; assembly: GCA_900239685.1. Classification (NCBI taxonomy): domain Eukaryota; kingdom Metazoa; phylum Rotifera; class Eurotatoria; order Philodinida; family Philodinidae; genus Rotaria; species Rotaria macrura. The sequence continues at coordinate 54,938 of OENT01000221.1, read as the reverse complement.
AAAGAAACTTTTGAATAAGAATGGAATTTTTTACTTTAATCATACTTAAGAAAAATTCTTCTTCGATATTTACATGTTCTAACATGATTGAAACAACTGACAGTATAAACTTAATTAATTTATCTCTGACAACGCTTTTTGTTAACAAGCACTTTTAAAACGTAAATAGCTAAACATCTATTTAATTTTAATCAAAAATTAATTTTATGAAATTTATATATTTATATAGTCTATATAAATATGAGACGAAGACAAATACACGACATTTATCTTATTCTTTTTTTTATATCTATTTCAGGTCGGTTCTGCTATTCAGTCGGGCACCGGAAATCGTCGAATGAAAAAGTAATTTCAATTTTGTATTCTATTTTATTTTAAAAATAAGTTCTATTTGCTAGAGTTGACGATTGTCTTTTGCTTACATTCTATGAAGCCGTTCATCTGAATCGAAATTTTATATCAGCACTAACACATGTAAATATTTTCCTACGAATATAATTAAATCCATGATTGAATATGATTACATCTATAGACAGCAACAAATACATGGACAACCAAAGCATCGTCTTTATCAAACGGGGAGGCTCTGCCTCCTTCATTAACAGCATTCAGTTCAGCATCAATGCTTGCTTGTGAGTATCGTTCTTTTTTAGAAATCGATTACAATTATATGAATGATTTCTTAGCTCAAGATCAAACAGATTTCTCGAATATGGATGATTTCTCAGCATCCAACAATCTTCTTTCTGTTTTTCTTGAATATTGTTCGATTATTCAACAATTTTCTAAAAGTAACAATCATAAAAATAAAAATCGAATTGTTCATGTCGAATATGAATTTCTAGGTGAAGAGATGTGTAATACAACAAAATTATGTTATGTAATTCTTCTTTGCATAACTGAAGATGAATTTGCCAATGCAACTATGCATGATGAAAATGTTATCTTTAGCGTTTATCTTCATAAGGCTGTATGAAAGTTTGATTTTTCTTTAATAAGAAATATTCATTTTTGTTTGTGAACAAATTCTAGCCGATGCGTCATCGTAAACGTAGTACGGAAAAAAATCTTCCATCGAAACCACTAGCTGTTGCACTTTTGGATTTAATGATGGAATTTATTTTGAGTCATATGATGCGTAATTTTCCATTTGATCTTTATTCGTAAGATAAATTCTTATTTTCTTTTATTTTTAATTCAATTAATTTTCGTATGGTTTCAATGTTCGATTAGAAAATGTATTGGTATAATACAACGTATACTTTCATTTCAAAAACGTACTCGAACACGATTATCCTATTCATGGAGATCATTATGGAATGGTATGAAAATACTTTGTTTGTTTTATTTTCGTTTTACTTTTTATTTCCTCCTGTACAATTTTAGCATTGATAAGTCTATTGAAATTTCTTCAAAATTGTGAATCACAATTGACGAAACATCGTGATTTATTTCAATTGGCTTCGAAAATTATCAATATATTTAATTTATTCATAACATTCGGTGATACATTCTTAAGAACACCGGAAGCTTACGATGAAGTTTTTTATGAAACAGTGCGATGCTACAATGTATTCGATAATTTATATGCATTTGGTAACTATTATTTTTCAAAATTGTCTTTTTATTCTGATTGAAATATTGTTGTTTAGCTTGTCGATATGCAAATAATGATAATGAGTTCAAAGAATCAGCATTAAAATTAATGATGAATTTAACAAATATCAAGTAAAATCCGCTTCAAAATTACTAAAAGAAAGAAAAAACAAATCTATGCAATAAATCTATTCGATGTTGTTTTTAGATTGATAACAAACCATTTTAATACCAAAATCGAAGCCTTCTCAACTAGTCAAAATAATCCCTTGACAGAAAATCAAGTATTAGACGAGAAATTCTATTGAAATGATAACTATCTATGATTTTTTTTACTTGAAAACTAAAAGGTACTTGATATTATTCGAAGTAACTACGACACATTAGCACTTAAACTACACGATGATCTTGATCAATATGATATCTACTCGGAGAAAACGTCGGAAGCATCCTTCTTCGCTAATATAGTAAGTTATATTTTCTATCGAATTCTCATGTTCAATGAGCGGCTTAGATGAAGTAGATGATGAAATAAAAACGTATGATAGACAGTCAAGAAACTCGACACTTTCCGTTTGATTTCATAGTGCATGTAAAGACTTTATTCACATCGTGCGTGTTGATATATTGAATTCGCCTTGACTTTCCAAAAATGTCGATTTACCACAGACAATTTTCATGATAGCCTACTTTAAATGAAAATGCACTATTAAGACAGAGGAGTATTATTATCGATTGAATATATCTCTACTATATACGATTAGAAAAAGATCGATCTAGAAGTATATTTTTTTCGTTGAAAAATTCACTTACATATGTACAGCACAGTAACAAATGTTTAAAGATCGAACGATTGGTACCACTATATGAAGTTCATTCGTTAGCATGTCAATGTTATGAATAGATAAATATTAACTATAGAGAATATTCTATCTCAACATGTACTTAAAAGTATCAATATTTAAATTGTATCAACTCAAGTCTACAAGAGTAAATCACGCTCAAAGTCAATATTGAAAGAATTTTGAGTGCCATTACATTTTGTTCTTCAGGTTACCGTAACCTTGATAACCTATTTCATGACTCATACATTGACTAATTGCACCTGTTTACAGTGGATTAAAAGTGTTTTGAGCAGCAATTTAATTGAATGCGGAATGAAGATCAAATTAAAAAACAATATAAATGAGATAAACTCATTTGAAACCGATCGGACTTGTAGTATGTATGGTGACAAGTATCGCTTTGTAATAATATGCTCAGCTCGAATTGGTTCACCTCATCACTAGTAATTTATGAAATTCAAAGGACTTTTGTTTCACATATAAATTAATAGTAGTTGATTCGTAAGAATTTCTGTCAATCAAGGCAAAATATCAAACAATGAATTTCCAAGTTTTAAATCTCGTAAAAACTCTCTCTATGAGGTTAATGTAATAGTACAACAGCATCAAGTATCTAAGTATCGTTTCACAAATTTAACCGAATCTACTAAATATTCATATAGTTGTAGCCAATATCGGAAATATTCATTATGCCGATATGAAATACAAGTTCACGTATTAGACAAAATATTAATAACAATTCTTCATAATATTAATAGTTATTTTTTCATTATTGTATTTATTATCTATCTATTGTTTCTACTTTTCTTGTAAAGAATATTATTTTATTCTACTCATTTCACGTGTAATTAAATCGGTGCTCGATAGTCTTCTTTTTCGGTGCTCCGTTGACATATTCTGCGTTACCCAAAACACTTCTCTTCCGTTTACAGTTATGTTCCATAATGCTTTTTATTTTGAAGAAAATTTTAAAATAAATGAACTTGTGTCAATAACTCATAAATTATTAAAAATTCTCAAGTTGTCGTTGCAATCGAAGTTTTTCTCATATGAACTTTGAACTAATCTGTAGTTATTGGAAAAGATTACGACTTTGAACAGATATTCACTAAGATCATGTAAGGTTTCAGTTAGAAAAAAATAAAAGGCAAACTCTCATTTTATTTTCTCTCTCTCTCTCTATGTTTACGATTACTCTTGATTTCGAATTCTCGGAAGACTATTGATTTGCATTTATTGTGAAGAGTAGTAACAAGGAAAAAGACATTAATTAGAACACTCACAAGGGATTACTTATGAAATGAAAATTCTAATAATCAATATATTTATATTTCTAGACACGGAATATCATTGGACATTATCGTCGACAATATTCATTGGATACAAACAGTTCTGTGCAACTTTCAAATATTCTTTTGAATGAAGTTCCCACAATAAGTTAAATGATCAATGATTAAGAATCTTCATTCGTGAAGGAAACGTACCAGACTCTTTTTGTCCCGTTACTAGTATACTTGTTACATGTTTGAACGTTTCTGTGATAGTCAATCTTCGGTTGTTTCGGGTTTCTTTTCTTCTTTCTTTTTGTTTTGCTCTCGATTACATAAAAACAGCAAAATAGCGATTTTACCTGTATATACGAAACATTTATCATTCTAGATGACAACGATCACTTTGACCGTAACTCCATTTCGGAACGAGTAAATTTTTTCGTTTATAAGACATGTACAGATCATTCAGCATTTATTTGATTTAGTCAAGAAGTACGAAAATTGATTGAACTTGCATATTCCAATGAAATCAACGATAAACGCGAGGCAATCAATAAAATTAATGAATTAGAAGCAAGGTTTGAATAATGACGAACTCTTATAAAATCTCATGTGATTTGTGTTAAATTTAGAATAAGTCAATTACCAATGGGTCTCAGTTCATTGAAACATATTCTTAAAGTTGAAATCATTCGTGTAGAACAACAAGAACAGAATAGAATGGATGCAAATAGTTCACTCCAATATGCTTGCGCAGTAGCTGTATTAAAGTACGTTTACATCGAATTTACCAAAAAATAAAAATTTCTAATCAGAAAAAATAGAATCGAACACCTGCTCTACCCATATAAAACAACGAGAAGACTATCATATTATATTTAATTTTTTTTCTCACAGTGAAATACATTTTGAAGAGTTTATCATATTCTCCACTGAATCCATTCGATACCAGAATAGCATGCGTACGAGATTTTCGAAGATGTTTCGAACAGTGTGACGTTCTGTTTCGACTAAAACGATCTCCAAAAGTTTAATATTCATAATGACGTAAGTATGCATTGCACACCCTGCAATATACCATTGAACAGTTACGAAACATCGACACAAGAAAAACAAGTCATACATTTCGATTCGTTTCCCATGTGTTTTTCTATATTGCTAAGATCATTCAAATAGAAATGTGCAGAAAATTTAGTCATTTTAATTTCTTACTCAGTAAAAAAAACTACTTTTTCAAATTTTCCTAAATCGATAGCATTCACATTTCTTGTCACCTGTCTATGTGTGCAGTCTTGTGTAATAAACAGCTTTAGTGATTATTTAAAGCCTCTTGCTTTTCGATTAGAATCAAATATTTGGGATCGTAGAAAATATGGAAATTTTGTTGATACGATATTTTTAACCAGTTGTTCTAGATCAAAAAATATGAATATCATCCTTGTGAATTCGTTTTGCTTGTAGATTCGTCGATACTGTCAGTGTTCCATATCGTGTTCATCATTCTCGTCTTTCATATCGAAATATTGCTAAACAAGTATATCATGAGTTTTATCATTTCATCTGTTTTTTAGAATCGTTTTTTATTCATTATATTTAGGTTGATCTACCTGGTCATATCATTAGTTTGCGTCATGACATTGCCCATCATCCTGAATTACCATCATTGTATGATTTACTTGCTGCTGTTGATTTTAGTAAACAATGGCTTCGAGTAAATGTTACGACTACGTTCATAGTTAATATTTTCTTTGTTCTATTAGAAAAACTGTCTGGATGAATTAGTTGAAACTATGGCACTCTTTAGTCAAGGTTCTTATAGTGAATTACTTGACATAATTGCTCGTGAAACAGTACAAGCTTATGTTGATACTCGCCTTAATGTTCGTTTTTTTTCTTATAAATTACAATCGAGAAAAAAAGCATCACAGAAAAATTTATTTTATTCTAGTTTTTAACAAAACGAAGTAAAAAACGATTACGATTGGTTGACGAACGCGTGGAAGAAATACGTAAGGCACTGCAAATGTGCAATGGCAAGTAAGTTAGCATACAATCATACTGAAAGAATAGATAGATTGATGAACGATAATAATACCTGAAACGGTTTAGTATTTAAATTGGCACGTCTAGAATTACAATCGATATTTTTTTCAATGAACATTTCTAGTTAGAAGTTCATCTTGTGAATTTGATTAAGAATTTTGTTGTTTTCGAAATGATTGCTATTTGAATAAGTAAATAATTATGAGGGAAGTGTTCCATCACCAAGTTTTGTGTATAGAGAAACTGAATTCAAGTTAAGAGAAAAGAAAACAAAATTTTTCAGGCTTCTTCTATCCACACAGAAGAAAACTCACTTATTTTTCTATCTTCAAATTGTATCTATCACATGGCAATCGATTGTTTCATTGAAGTCTTTCTTTCTGTCAAATATCGCTCATCTTGGACTGTAGAGTTTCGTACGATACAAACTTACAAAGCATCAACATTGATTCTATTACAATGCATTGTGTTTTAAAAAGAAAAGAACTCTCTTTAGAGAAATAATGGCAGAAGTGCTTATACGTTGTGGTAATTTAATGATGATGCCTAATCAATTAACACGTCTGTGTTTTGACGCAGGTAAATGATTACGAAAAGAATAACACTCGTAAACTAAAATTTTTTCAATGTCCTATTTTATTTTTTTCTTACAGAATCCTCTGATCTACTTCCAACATGTGTCAGTCAATTCTGGAAACCAGTCATTCAAATTATACTTGATGATAATAATCTTATTTCGCTAATAATTGATAAAATCTTAAATTTTATAACTGATTCATATCGATTGCCATCAAATGATTATTCAATAATCGATCGACAAAGAATTGGTTGGATTTTCTATTTAACTGAACAATCATCAACAAAACTTGATCTATGCTCAATATTTGTACGATTAGTACGTATTCTTCAGCCATGGTTTGCTGAATCATTATCACAAATGGTCGTTCGAATGTCGGATGATATGGATGGTACACGATTGCCATTAATCAGTGAACAAAAACGTGATACACTGTTACGAACGATTTCAATGTTCGCTAATCCATTTGAAAATATAAACGATAATCCATCAACGATCACTTCATCGCTTGAAATTTTACCACGTACGGAATTAGTCAAAAATGAACTGGCTTTGTATAAGAAACGTATGACTGATACATAATTAATATGCGGAAAAGAAAATCTAAAAGTAAAATATTTCAGGTACAGCATTAGCAGAGGTTCCAGTTGGTTTACTCGATGATGAGGATGAGCAAAATTTAGAAATGAATATTGATCTTTCAAAAACAGATCGAAATTGTACGTTATGACCTCTGATTTTCTGAATGTTGTCATTATATAAGTGTTTTTTGTTTAGTTCTCGGCTGTACGAGTAAGCAAAAATTAATGGATTCGTTACCAATGAAGAGAAAAAGAAAAAGTTCACGTATGATCATTTTTCTTCGTCTAATAGTGATTTATATAGAGATCATGTTATTTTTCTTTATTCTGTCTAGCATCGATCGATTCGAAATTTTTTCAAGATCTTCTCTATGCTCGTCATCACTATCGATATTGAATATGAAAGTTTTCTTTTTCGTGGGAATCATCAATTTATAAATTGTGTTCTCAGTCAGATGCCCTTTGTTCTTTTTTGTTATTCTTTATAAAATTACTTTTTGGTCAATTCCTATTCAAAAAAAGAAGAAAAGAAATTGATAAAAAAAAATAAAATGATTAGCGTTTGATTCAGAGTGAACCATAATTTTCATGGATTGCGAATTTTTGCTTCTAGACTTGTTGTTCGATCTCAAAAGAATTTCGCATTTTAAACTCAACCGTCAGCTAGAACATTATGAAGTACTCAATGCAACGATGACACAATGTCTTGCATGATTTTTTAAATGTTTATCCTTATTTATACCTACGAGGTACAACATGAGTAGATAGTAAATAAAAGAATATCCTGATAAAAACTCGATGCTAGGGACTTTTATCAATGAATATTTTGATTTCAATGTGGTACTAACAGATATTGCTTTACTGTTGTCATAGAATAACTCGAGATATTTATCAATATAGTTTTGACTAATCCTTGTTTCCGTACCCAATCATCTCCCCTCTTCTTAAAAATCCTCCTAACTGCAAAACATTAAAATAATTCGTTCGAGAATCATGAGATAATCTATCAGTTTTCATGATAGGAGATCGGATTTTCTTTTATTTGTCGCTTGAAGGAAATTGCCGACGTCAAACATATGATAGAACTCTTTTTCTCATGCTCAATTCTCATGCAAAAAATAGTGAAGTGATTTTCAAGGTCTCGACAAACTCTGCATATGCGAATTACACAATTACAGTTAAAACAAAACTGCTCGGTTAAACATACGCTTTACCTTGAAATACTGTCTTTCTAGCAACAAGAAAAATCTGTTTGGCTATCACGAGATTTCTGTGATTCGTGATGAGCATTTTCGAATTTTTCTAACAATAGACATATTTTCCAAGGTTAGATAGAGCGACCAATAATGCATCAATGATGTTTTGAAAGCAAACGATTTAAAAATAAACGCCAAATCGCATTATCTTTCGATACACATATCTCTGTTTTCAAGTTTTTGACCAACATTGACTTCTTAGTAAACTTGCATGATTCTGCTCTTTATCGTATTGTTGTTAGTATATGAAGATATTTCACATACGTAAGTTTTTTGTTTCGAATACTGATGTACTTCGCCTACAATTCTGAATACCATCACGTTTGTGCACACTGTTTCTTTTTCTCCTTAACATTTATGTATTTGACGTAAAATATTCATTTTGACAGTATGCTAGTTGATCTCAATAGGTCAAAAACGAGTTTATTAATTTTATCATCTGACATTTAAATCATTTCTGATTGATCTTTGTTTCTATGAAGATGAATTTGGATTGGTGTTCATAAGAAGAAAACAATTGAAATTAAATTAGATAATAAAACTATAAAATTTTTATTGAAACAGATGTACAAGTACATCATAGAAATGTTCATAGGTGGAAGTGACTACATAGACGATACTAGTTTGATATTCATACTTATCAATACGAAAAAATAAATCACCAATGAATGTTAAAAATACGTCAAGTAATGAAAAGAACCAATGTCGTACAAATTGTATATATCGAGAAAGAACGTTTTTATCGATAGTATCCATTGTTTTCTTAGATTGTCGAGAAGAAAAATACAATGAATAGTTTTGTATATCAACAAATAGATTTGATCGAAAAATATATTTATAAATAGCTGCTAGATTAAATACATATAAATATACAAATATAATAAGTAATGAAAAAATAAGCCATCGATATGAAAGAATTTTCTTTGATGACATAGAATTCAATTGATATTTATCATCAACGATCTTGCTCCTACTATCGAAATCAATGTATCGTTTTTCATGATTATCATCAAGTTTATGTTCTTGTTCAAACATAGAATCACATTCAGATGTGTGTGTTGTTTTAATTCGTTTGATTCGATGATGAAGAAGATGGAAGTCCGGTTCGACCGATGAAATGACATCGAATTTTGATAAATCATTATTAGGTATAGATATATATTGTTGTGATGTTAATGATCGTTTGGCTCGTACTATTTTCTTTCGTTCTACTGTGCTAGTCGTAGTAGTTGCCAATGCTTTTGATTCAAAAAATGCACTTATATCTTTAAATGTAGTTGGCGTGAAAATGATGTTTCTATTCATATCCGCTGATGAAAGTATAGACTAGAAATTTTTTGAAAAATTGATTTTTCAGAACAAATTCATCTTCAACAATGTAAACAATAGGAAAAGAAAACAAATAAGATAATAATAGAGTTGAACTGTTTCATTATTGAAAATTTTATCCAGCAAAAACGAGCATTAGTTCACATACTTGATTTAACCGTAAAGTTTTTGGTTGTAAAATATCATGAACATGTTTATCGAGTGGAAATTCAATCTTATCCTGATGAATATTTTTATTCAATGTTCGTTGTTCTTTTTCGAGATTAACATTCATAACTTGATTATAATTTGTATTTGTTGCTTGAAATGAATCCTGTGGTGTTGAATGAATGATATATTTATGGTTGCAATCATCAATATTTGTATCATGTGTTGTAGTTGATAGATTTTCGGTTATGATTTCATGATCGTTCGATTCGATGATTGTTGGCAAAACAGTTTGATGTCTATTCATAGTTTGAGAAGAATGTTGCTTAGTTAATTTTCTAGATACGACTGAACTTCTTCGATCATTAGTTGGTAGATTAAAACATGCTGTATCTTCATCTTCTTCAGTGAGAATTTCAAGATTTGATATTGTTGATAATGGAATTGAACCAATAATGGCATTTGGTGAATCATCAAGAATGCGAACTAGATTATGATGGATGAATTTCGATGAAGATGAACGTTTTAAATTATTATCATTAGAATAGTTCACTTTAAATTGAGTCTTCCACATTATTGAAGAGAGACGGAAAAAAAATGCAAGAATAATAAATAATGACGACACTATTGAAAATGAACAAGAAGAAGCGGGCAAAATGAATGATATGTATATATATATATATATATAATTAAATAATACAATCAATCATTTTGTTTCTTTTTCTCAAGGAAAAAAATGAGTAACTTTCTTTTTTTTGTAAATATGATTCTATTTTTTTCGCACGAGTATACATTACATCACGTTTGATAACAATACAGTGTAATTTTGTAAAGGATATTATTTTCGCTTTCATTTATTCTTGACCTTTCTCTTGATTAAAAATAGTAGAACGAAAGCATAAAGATGGAATAGTAATGGTAATGATTAATTTTAATTTTCAAGATAAAAGTAGGAAGAATCAAAAGAAACATTAGAATTGATACCAATCATCAGAATGTGCTAAGGACAAGTCGACAGTGTGATTCAATTCGATATTCAAAATCAAATTTACAGTATCAAAGTTTTGTTTTCGACGAATGGTTTGATCATACATAGAGCGTACTTTATGTTACTTTATTCCTCATAGTACACAAAACGTTTTTGTCAACTATTGATGGTCATAGTGTTGTTAGACTATTTCATGCTCTTTGAATATTACCCGTGTATGGGAATATTTTGCGCAACATATTTGATTGATTTTCATTTACTTGTAACTTACTGAAGAATATTGAAAATAAATCAATTAAAATTCGAATCAATCTCTGACTTAAAGCTGTTTATCTATTATGAAACTGTAAAGCAATCTATAAGTGCAATGTTTTTCTTGGTCTTTTTATTATTATTTTGGGCACAGTTATCACCGTCTAAATGAAAAGATTTTCTTTGTTAAGATTAGATTTTACAACAGGATGCACTCGAAAACATATCCTTGATCGTTTATTGTTTTACATATTGCTATAAACAATTGAAATTCATTGCGTGCCAAATACCAAATTTCAAAACAACGAATATTTTTGAAAAAGAATCATGTCAAGTGTCGAATAACTGTTCGAAATGAATAAGTACTCTCTGGTATTTGTTGATTTCGTACAAATTTTATTTCAGTACAAAATTAGAAAGTCAAAAAAACGTTCTTAAATCTCATTTAGAGGAATAATCTACGATGGAGCAAATTTCAACTCACTGACTGTCAATAGTCTGGTCAGCAAATCAACTTTGAGTCAGTAAGCAGAATGTTGAAACGAGTTAATTTCTTTTAGTTTCTCATTAAAGATATACTACCCATGCATTCGATGTATGGAGTTTTACATATACATTTTGCGTATCAGTGAAGTCATTAGTGACGTCTATGTATCGTATTCTAGTAGAAAATATTCTATTTGCATGTACGGACCTAATCGAAAACAAATTCCTCTGATGTTTCTCATATGGTATATCATCATTCATCAAGTTCTAGCATAAACATGGATTGTCAATATAGCAATCCTTTTATGGCCAATGGTGAAAACATTGCTAGTGCTAATCGAATACTTTTTCGCAAGCAAAAAGTAAAGAACTTCACTTTGTAAAGTTATGATTTTCTACACTTTTTTAATCGACTTCTCTGAAAATAAATCTATCGTATGCACTGCGAAACATTAAGCTCGTCTCTTACGAATGGTAACTGTTGTAAATCGCCAAATTTTCGATTTCGAAACGTTATTAGAATAACAGTAGCATTGTAATTCATACTATCACTAGTTCTTATCAAGATTTATTTAATTTGACATAACTTGATGAATGATAAAATACTACAGTTGAGTGAAATGTTGTTTATTCTATCGTTACATATAAAAATAGATTGTCCTTGCGAAAATAAATCTTATGTGCACGTCAACATTATTGATATGATCTAAGTATATTGGCCTTGAGAAAAATCTCTTCTTTTAAATTTTTTAATCCCATGTTATATTGACCGAGTGGCTATATTATGATATATGATAGAATACTGTAATTAATCTTCCAAAAACTCAATATGCATAATTACATTAGCTTTATAGATCAAATAATTCGAACAGGCTTTCGGAATATTGTGTATATTGTTTGTGACGGTTCTAAAAACAGAAACTTTTTGTGATTTATTCATATCACAAGTAAAAGTACAATTAATTCTAGAAATTTTAAACTGTTATTCGTCAAAAATAATTGGAAATCTGTATGATATTATCAATTTCAATACAAATCGGATTTCATCTATATCATATGCTTGTTGCTTGTCATAAATATTGATTTCTATTAGTAATACAGTTGTTCATTCCAATGCATAACGTCATAAATATCTGTATCTAAGATCTAAACCGATGAACAAGCAAATGAAACAGTGATATGACCGTCCAAGTTAATAATATGAGAATACCACCAGCAAATGTATAGCCTGATCTATAAAAACGAATGAAAACACATATTCATAGAATAGTATTTGAAAAAGTGAAAAAAGCATAAATAAATACAGTAGATATGTGTAAGTATAGCGACAATCAGTAGCAACGAGAAACCAATTGAAATATATCGATGGTGTACAGACTGTTGTCATACATAATTGACATGTATATCCGAAGAGAAGTAAACTCGAAATTAAAAATTTGACTATAACGATAGACATTACTGAATCATATTCATGCTGATGACCGAGAGGTAACCTATATGATTGCAATGTTATAGAAGCAGGTGAAAAACAAAGATAATATACTTACCAATTAAGATCTCGTCTAGATATGGATCCGCCAAGTCGTCGAGCATAGTGAAGAATAAGTAATAAGAATAGAACGACTAGACCCTTTTCCCACGGAAGAATTTTATTATACGAAAGAACAAATATAAAATGAATGATCGTAAAAACTATCGATGATAAATAATGATTATAGAAAAGTGAAGCATTATTCGTATTATAATATTGTTTGTATAGTAAAAGTGAATAGCCAAGCAATGAAATCAGTAGTAGAAACCATTTTAGAGATGAAATAAAAGTTAATCCTAGTTGTAATATCAAATGATATAAGACGAGTGATAATTTAAAACGTGTTTTCAACATCTATAAATGAAATTGATACAGATGAAAAAATTTTTTCCACAAAAAAACAATTAATCTAATAACCAAAACAGTTAACTCATTTTTATTTACTTTTTGTACAACAAATTACAGAATATTTCTTATCACTACGTAGTGGCATACAGTTTTTCCTAATTAATGTTCTGAAACCAAACTGAATCTTTTCGACAATCTATAAAATTTGCAGAAGACAAGATTTCCGAGTAAAAAGAAAACTAAAATAAAAGCCTCGCACATAATAATAGTTTAAAAAAGTTATTGATCACCAGGAAAAATCAATACCATTCTTATGTTCTTCACAGTAATCGAGTCGAACGTTATATTTTTGTGAGCTTCATCAATACCATTTGTAGATTCTACGTCAATAGAAATAAATTGAACAAGGCACCTATTCGTTCATTCATGACTATAGACTATCTATATGGAATAGTCAATAGATCCACACAAGCATATTATAGCGATAGCGACTAGATTAAAATAATAAAGAGTGAAATCTTTCTCTCACAGCCACTGTAACATAATCATTAGAATTGTTTGCTTCGAATTGAATAGCTTGGTTTTTCTATTATGATATTTTAAAGAGATCTAAAAATTAAAACTTATTATGATAATGAATTTTGATTGGCATTCGGCTGTTCATCTAAAAGATGATCGATAGTTTTTGTAGCCGAACGAGTGAAGTTGACTAAGATATGAGTGTACAATAAATGTTTCTTTATACTAGTAACTGAATAATCAAGTCCACTTAGTTGTCGAACTCCATCATACGAATAACGAAGCCATTTACTCAGTGTATCATATCTTAATGAAGCATTTAACGAACGTTTGTAATATTCAACAAGCTCGTATGACATACCTGTTAATTGCAGGTGCTTGTTTTTTATGACGAATCATTTTATAGCGGCCAACACTATTAGGTGGTCGACTGACACGATAACCGGCATGACGCAATCTAGAAAATTGGATGGGAAGTATAGGAAAATAAACGATCATTTACAAACCTATGATTCATATCTAAAAATGAAAATATTCAATTATAGATTACTGTCTTTTTTTTTGTGTTTCACTCACCATCATCTTCGAACTAGAATATTCAGAGGAGAAACAAAGCTATAACAAGCATATTTCTTAAAGCACTTACTCCCCAACCCCAATATAGATTCGACCAACCATTGGCTTTAATGAACTGATCTTTAGTCACAGCAAGAACACCACCGATTAAATCATTATACATTAAACTGAAGAAGAAAAAGATGAAGATGAAGAATCATTACATAAATCTGAGAATTAACTATATTATTCAGTTCATGTCGATACTAAAGCAGCAATGCAATTTGTAATTGGGAATTAATTAGACATTCCTTTTTTTTTGCTGTGCTCGATATTTCATAAATCAACATTATTGTATTTCTATATTTCTCATAAAATCAAGAAATTCGATACAGTTTTTCAGCAAAATTTCTTCCTTCAGCAGAACCACTCTGGACATTTGATTGACTGAGATATCTTCTTGTTCTTGGACGTGTAAGTAAATAGTAGGCAGTAAAATAATCATAGAATTCAAAAGACTCTACTTAATTCTCACGATGAATAAAACATCGTTTTGCTTTTTTCGAGATCTTTTCAAAATAGAAGGGCAAATATCGATATCAAGTGCAGTGTGATTTTTATAAAATGCTTAGGATTTAGAAAAAAAGCTTATCATCAGTTTAACTTACAAATAACGTAATTCATCAACTGCTGGTGCTAAATGTCTTGGTCCATGTTGATCACATTCGTACACATTATAGTCGTTTTCCGGTATGAGATCAACATCATGAAACATGAAACAATCAAATGTTGGTGAAGGTGTTTTTGACGCATGATTGAATGCTACATTCATGATTAAACCTTTGTTAAACGTACCATTACCGAACTAAAATTATAAGTAAAGTAATATATTAGTTTACGTATTGTAGAGAAATCTTATTAATAATTGTTGAACCTGTTCAACAACGAATATTTGATAAGATCGTTTTTGTCGTTGTAAAAATGGATGAAGATGATGTAAGAGTAGTTTAAGTTGATTTTCACGATTACGAAATGGAATTATGATAGCTAGATGTTGTCGAGGTGTACAATCAGTTGGAGAATAGATACCACCTGTAAATAAAGAGAACATGTTTACATCTAATTATTTTTAGTTTAGATATTTTAAGACGCATTTCTAGCCGTTGATAGATAATCATGGAAGTTATATTTATTACACTAAAGGCGAGCTTCACCTTAAGATCTCCGGCTACTATGACATTACCAGTGCTGCTTCGAATAATAGGTGAGAACGAAAATATTCGCAACGTAAAGCGATCGTTAAAAACAACTCTTGCTCAATATCGTAATAAAACAAGAGTGGATAACTGTGAAATCATTTTAGATAGGCAAAACAAACAGATGGAAACATTTTCTTTCAATTGACTCTTTCAAAATACGAGTATGTCCGTGTATTGTTCATTAGAGAATAATTCTTACAGTCATTTTTCTATAGTTTAGATGTTAATAAATCATGATTAGCTAAACTATACAGTATAAGATTTGTATTTTTCTTGTGTCTTAAAGTAATGATAGCAGAATGCTACTGATAATCAAGATTCTGCAACTTTAACATTTACACAATATTTTTGTCTCTTTTTTGCTACACTTGATTGTACAATCACAAAAACGTTTTCTTCAATAAAGATCTCATCTATGGCAAATGATTCATATATTGACTCAACTTCTCTATGTTGCTTCTTTTAAAAATGCTTCGTAAAGCACTTGAATTTTGAAGCAGAGCTTTATTACATATGTCAGTGTAAATATACCCAGTTATTTCTAAAATTTCACCAGAGTTCTTATACTCTTCAAATAACTCATCGAACATTGCCATCAATATTTGATAGCTATTGAAAAAGAAATGAAAACATTCTCAAGGTTTTCTCCTAAATAATACAATTATTTCTTAGTATCATTTTGCTTGAAAGATAATAATAATCAACCAGCATTGGATTACTCAACATTTGCATCGTTGAAGTAACTATTGGATGTTGGTGTTAAATTCTGAGGTCTACAGCCAAAGTTAGGAACTATGAAAGATTCACAAATTTAATAGTCGATAAGTCCCCAAGCATAATCAAATTAAAATCAAATCTACTCATCTATGACATAACGTATTCTGAACACATCGACTACTTAGCAGGATTTCTGAATGATGATTTACTGGCATCATCACCACTACTCCATTGAGATTTTATACATTCTATAAAAATTAGAGGCGGAAAATTCATACTGTTTATATTTCACCTGTCTGCACATGTTTAACATTCTGTTCTATGTCATGCCATTCTAAATCAGACGACATATAAAGTGATATATCCCCTGAAATAGATAATAGAAGACGATATTTAGCAATACTAGAAATCCCGCATAGTGTATCACATACCTCGCAATGTCTCTGGATAGAGTGGACATAATTGAGGATTCCCAACCTGATCATCCGACATCATGTACTGATTAGCTGTTCTTTCGTCATGTTTGTTACAAAAATGAATGATGAAAAAAATTGTAATTGCAAGAATAATTACTGGTAAGTGTTCATTATTTTTTAATCGAAGAATTCTCCTAGTATTGATCATCGATCTGAAATAATAAAAGTACAAAATGTTGAGCATCGATGTTTTAATTCTTTCGGTTCTATACAATGACGAGTACAGGTGAAATAAATAAGATTGCAAATTATTATAATATAATACATTTGAAAAAGAAAGAAAAGCAAGCTGCTTTTTTTTGACTGATAACGTTTTCTTTTCGCTCTTTTGTATATTGACTTTCATGTAGCGACATGTGTAAGCTTTTTTGTTTTAAATATCATTTCTACTTTTTATCTGTAGTCCTTGCAATTCATCGAAGTGTAAGTACTTGTATAACACAAGAACGACAGAACTAGTTGAAAATTACAAATTTTTTTTTAAATATAGTGCTTTTTAGAATCTATAAACAAGTACGAACACCTGTATGTCTATGAGTAGATCCACTTGACTTTTGTATATACCGAAAAAACACTACGCTTCTCTATGCTTGCTTCAGAAAACATAGCAAATAACCGTATTCTTGATTTTATACCTAATGAAGTATTTCACATATGTTATGACGATGATCATAGAGAAAATATGCTCAATTCCAATCTTCAAATGGACATATTTCTAGAGCGAACAGTTTTATAAATTGTGACACGT